>CM048055.1:1051765-1286765 GCA_026259375.1 Verasper variegatus
ATTTAAACTTTAAACATCCAATTTTGTTGAACTGCTTTCCCCTTGTACAGTGACAATGAAGGTTTCTGTTCTGTTCTGTTCGGTTCTGTTCTGTTCTGTTCGGTTCTGTTCGGTTCCTGTTCTGTTGTTTGGTAATTTTGTTGATCGGTGACAATAGAACCGTAGAAGTGTGAAGTGAAGTCCTTAGTTTGTAGTTCGTGGACAGTTTGGTTGCATCACATCTGTTTGTCTGGAGCAACACGTGGAGGAAGTTGAATCGTCTCACGTGTGAAGTTATGCTGCAACAACAAGTGATGCCAGGACTCAAAGTGCAAATCAGTCAGAACCACACTCATCTTTCAAACCACAGCGCCACCTGGCGTTAAAAACAAGGACGTTCTGTGCACTGGGAAAAGATTTGAGCAGAAAGAGAAACCAGTTTAGTTTAAATGAGAGGGTGAAAATGTGTAAAACCTTTTGCTTTAGACGTTTAGTTTAATTTACTTAATTTACACAACAGTTGTGTAACGTTTCCTGTGAAATATCCCAATAACACACAATATAGGTTGTGTGTGAAATAAAAGAAATCCGGATGTTTGTGTCTTCAGTGAAGTGAGACACTAAGTTACTGGAACATCTGTTTTAAAACATGAAAATAATGACACAAGTTCAACAAAGTCCTCACATCACAACACAAACAGCACAAAGATTGGTCTGGAGTTACATTTAATACACTTAATGTTGTTATTATTCACATTATTTATTGTTGTTGTTATTAAGTCACACAGTGAAATGCACCCATCCCATGTTCAGTCACTAATATATCACATAACAGTTTCTATTTTTATTAAACATGAATATAGACTCATCCAGTTGCAGAGCTGCACCGTCACCAGCAGGTGGCGGTAGAAGACCAGGAATGAAGACAGTGAACCAACAGGAAGTCTCCGTCTGTACTGAGCACGCGCAGATCCTGCTGCACGTGTGTGTCAGAGTCCAGTTCCTCACGAGCCTGGAGCAGAATGGTGAGTCCTGTTCGTGTTCTGTTCCTGCTGTGACTGAGTCTGAGGTTCGAAGTGTTCACCTGAACGTGACCTCTGAATCAGGCTCGTGTCAATAATCAAGTCCTTATCGAACCCTTATGACTAAGAAATGTGATTTAACCATGAACTTTATTATAAATAAAAAGAAAGAACCAAGAATATAGAACTGGAATTAAGGAACTAAACATCCTTCACAAAAAGTATGAACATATGCATCGTTTGTACTTTTATAAAACTGTATCATTTAACTGTGAAAGACCAAAGCAGCCAACTAATAAATCAGATCTTCAGTAATCGAGTGTGATTATGTTTCTAATTATGTTTTCTATCAAAACCAAAATCCATTTTTATAAAAACCAAAATACCTTTTTAACGCAACATAAACTTCTGCATTTATTCAAAAAATCAAAAGTCTTCATATCAACGAACTCGACGAGGCTCGAATGAGAAGCTGATGTTTGCACAGACCAACAGGTTTTTGGTTTTCATAGCTTCTTACCCGTAGACAGTAGAGAGCTGAAACTGTTTTTTACATTATATTACATTTTATTCTTATAATTAAATATTTACTCCGCTGCTTTATTTCAAATATGGACTTTACATATAAAACATATTTAATAAAAGTCCCACCTTGACAGATATAAACGCTGCTGACATGTAAAACAATCTGCAGTTTGTATGATGAGTAAAACACGTTTTTAATTCTTTAATATATATTTTAATGATAATACTTTATATTTACCCAAGTTGCGTCCGAGCTGAGGACCTGAACAAGTGATGACGTTCTGTGACTGTTTGTTTTAGGAAATTGAACTGAAGTAAAACATCTGTTAATCCTCCACCACACTTTGGATTTCACGTCTTTCATGATGAACTCTGTGGAAACGTTCAAATACATTTCAAGAAACTAAATCAATTAAGAACTTTAAAATAACGAGATTTATTTATTATTATTAGTTTCACACATAATTAAATGATGAACATGTTTCTGTTCAAACTGCAGCAGATCAGCTTCATTAATCTCAGGTCACATGACTCCCCCCTCCTGTAGGGTCAGAGGTCACGGCTGCTGTTTGGTTTAGCACAGTGATCCTGTTAAAGAGCTGAATGGACCACACACACACACACACACACACACACACACACACACACACACACACACAGTTGATTCTGTGCTTCTCGAGCTGATTGGACGACCTGAACAAACTATGACCGGATTCAGATTTGAGAACAAAGTTGTACGATGTTTGTACCGAGACGTACGTTAACGTTTACTGGACATAAACCTCTGGTGCTTTGATGACTCGTTAAACTGGTCTGCACAGAACTTCAAATAAAGAGATTCATGGTAAATAATCACCTTCTTCTTCTTTTTCTCTCTCATTCATCTAATTTCATTCATGTTTTTTCATATTATTTATATTTCAGCAGTAAAAAATCTTTTAAAAATGGTCGAGAAAAGGTTAAATCATTAAAATACACAAAGAAACAATCTCTGTCTATTTCCCAGAGTTCAGCTGGAGGGGGCTCGGCCCTGCGGGTCCACGCGGTGCGGTTCGGCCCGGGTCAGGAGCTGCTGGGGTCTCTGCAGACGTTCGTGCAGGAGAGGCGACTGCGAGCGCCGTTCATCATCACCTGCGTGGGCAGCGTCACCAAGGCAACGCTCCGGCTGGCCAACGCCACGGCGACAAACACAAATGAGGTCGTGAAGTCCAGGTTCATTTGTTCCCGCCTTGTGTGTTTTCTGTTTAGTTTTTGTTCTGCATCTTTAAACATGTGTGAAAGTATAAACCTGCAACAGACGCCTGTAAAACTCATATTCATGATAATCCCTGAAAATATTATTATAGATTAGAGTGTTCAAAATATTGTTTCATCATTTAAACATGAGAATATTAATGGTTCCTGCTGTTTACTACAACCTTCATGTACATTACATCACTTCCCATGAAGTATTATTATACTCTCAATCCATTTTTGCATTATTCCGGTTTGTTCTACTCTCATCGGATCCACGGCCTTATAAGTACATACTATGTTGTACTGTGTAACGTGTTTGAGTTCTTAACGTGTTGCGTACTTCTGTCTGCTGACATGTTCACACCCTGGATCAGTGACAATAAGAACAATCCAGGTTGTGTGAGTGTTAACGTTGTGCACACCTGCTGTGACACTGACTCTTCCCTCAGACGATCCACCTGAGCGGTCGGTACGAGATCGTCTCCCTGGTCGGCACCGTGAACCCAGAGGCCCACCTCCACATCTGCCTGTCGGACACGGAGGGCAGGACTGTCGGGGGTCACGTGCTGGGGGGTCTGGAGGTGTTCACCACGGCCGAGGTGGTCGTCGGGGAGGCGCTGGACCTGCAGTTCACCAGAGAGATGGACGTGCACACGGGTTTCCCCGAGCTCGTGGTTCAGCCGCGGTCGCAGACGGAGAAATGACCTCAGGACGGTTCTGTTCCAGATGCTGATGCTGTGGAAGCAACGAGAGCTGAAGCACATTCATTCGGTCCAAGGTGATTCCTTCTGTGTTAAATGATCTGTGATTCCGATCGAAGGTTAAAGCTGTGATTTCAGACCTGTAAACGAACACTAAAGAATAAACTCCCGCTCGTCTGTAGCCTCGTAGCTTGGCTGCTCATTGAGCATCATCGCACACGTCTGCATTTATAAACACAAAGTTTGTGTGTGAGTTTATTCAGTGTTGAATCTGAAGATGAACGTTTCTTGATGATGACAACACATTCAATGGAACATGGAGCACGACGCCTCCAGTTACTGCTTCAGATTTAGACTTAAACACTTTATCATCCTCGACTCCCGGTGCTGAATGAGGACGTTACGAGCTCTGCTGCTAAATTCTACGTGTTTTAAATCAACGTACAGAAGGCTAGCTGTTATCCACGTGATGATGACCGTGTACGAATGTTTACGCGAACACGTGAAGTGAGTTGTCAGGTGTGTGAGTGAGAACGAGGAGGATTCTGATACGGAGCTGAAACGCTCGTCTGGACAGAAATAGTTTTCCTTTCAAAGTGTCATTTTAAAACAAATCGGTGTGGACGAAGCTTTAAGAAACCACATCTTCATCATGCAGCCTCATGCAGCCTCCACACACACACACACACACACAGATCTCACAGCCAATAGCAGCATCTCTGCAGGGGGGGCAGCTTTCTGCTAATTGATGTTAAACTGAGCTGCAGCCTTTCAGAGCCTCTGACCCCCGGTGGTGACGAGACAAAGCTGCAGCTCCTCTCAGGGATTAACCGTGACCGTGATGAAGAAAGGGAGGCCCCGCGGCGAGGAAGAGGAGGAGAGAGGGGAGTGGTCACAGCCTTTAGTTTATTTAGAGTGTGTTTACAGCCTGGTTGTGTTTGTCACCTGGAAGAAGTCACATCACTCAGAGAGGTTTTACTGCCTTAACGATGGTTAATGATCATTTACTCACTTTCAATGAAATCTTCTCTCAGACTTCATTCGTTCATTAGTTTTGTTCTGGTGTCGTACGTTGAATCCACAGCAACACGTTTTAACATTTAAAAACTAAAACTATCTCCCTACAGACAGGACGCAACACAACAACAACACAACCAGAGCAACACAACCGTGTGTACAGTAACGATGTGTCCCTCAGCACAGCGATGTGTTGCTCACAGTTTGTGTTGCCTCCAGGACGATGAGGCCACACGACAGCCGGACACATTAAAGCTGAGCTACAAAGCGACCCCGCTGCAGCTTTGTGCTTTTGTGTTGTTGTGTTGACGCAGCATGGTGGCCGAAAAGCGTTGGTGGTCTGCCCCAGTGCCCCCTGGGAGACAGTTTTAGACGCCAACTAAAGCTGCTCAGTTCTCTTTGCTGACAAATTAGAAGGCGACGCAGCGGCACAGAGCGCATGTTCTGGATTTGAAACGCAGCTTTTGATCTAAAGTCTGTTCTCGATCCTCATCTTTCTTCTTCTTCTCTTTAAATGGTGCATTTGTGAAGCGGAGGTAATTAAACCGTGTTCAGTCTTGTTTTTCCTGTGCTTACATGCACTTGTTCGATTTTCACAGGAAAATGTGAGTTGTCCGTATTTGAAATGTCAGCGAATAACATGTAGAAGTAGCGTTTGTTGTTTATTAATGTTCCACAGCAGCGTTTGCAGTCGGCCTCCTGCTGTGAGGCACCAATTACATCTCACTGTGATGCTCCAGCTCCACAAAGACTTTAATCTCTGCTCAGTGCAACCGAGTTCACACAGCTCGTCCCTGCTCTGATTTATCATCATGGACAAATTGAAATTACCAGTAACAGAATGATTTGATTTAATATCCCGAGATACAGATTTATCTCCAGATTCTTCCTGAATTATCCTAATTTCTCTTCTTTCTTAGATTTGATCTGATGCTGGAAAAAACACAATGATTCTGTGAAAGTTTCCAATCAAAGTAACTTTTTGGTGGATTTTTTATAGCCACAGTTTCTCTGTTTTTAACTTACAGCTACAGGTAATACCCCCCCCCCCCCCCCCTACAGTTAGTAACAGGCCCTTCCAGGTAATAACCCTCCCCCTGCAGCTCCATCAGGTGCTCCTGTGCTCAGGTGACCCTCGTCCTCCTGCAGCAGTGGTTTCTGAGCGAGGAGCAGAGAAGCTGTGAGGAGGCTCGATGGAGATTCTTAGAATCTGCTCTTTCTCTCATTAGTGATTTTCCCTGTGGCCCTTTCATCCCTCGGCTGTATCATGTGTTTGAGTAATGAGTCGTGTGAGCTGCTGTGGCTCAGCCGCCCCCCTCTCGCCTCACTTCTAACGACACCAGCCCAGGTCATTTGGAAGACGCCTGCTCCTGTTTGGAGAAACAAGCGACGCCACAGTGGCGGTCGCAGGCCCGTGCATGCAGCCCGGGCCCCCGCTCCCCCCCACCCGCCCCCCGCGGAGCCGCCGATCAAGCAGCTTTCATGTGGCAGCAGAAGATCTCCCGGGCTAATGACACGGAGCTGTGTTTGAATGTCACAGCGTGAGGCGGAGGACGAGACACGGATCAGAACATCAGAGCCGTCACTGCAGAGGAAGTTATCACAAGTTTGGTGACTTTGTTTCCTACACACACACACACACACACACACACACATTTGACACCGTTCAGAAAGCCAACAACACCAACAATGCATCTGATTCAGAAAGTTTCTCCTCAGAGGACGAACACAAGCTGAAGAGTCCTGCAGCCACAGACCGGAGGTCGTCTGTGACACAGTGAAGAGACTCGTGATGAAGACGAGGAGAATTTCACTGTTGAGACAGATGAATGCATCACAGTGTTTCTGTGACACAATGAGTGCACAATAAGTCCAGGTTTTATCATCAGACCGCGCTGCAGCTGAGGGTTGTTAGTGGACCTTTTGAATGAAGAGGATAAACGTGCAGTTTACGTGACGGGTCCACGACCACGTCTTCTCTTTGCCTTTGGTAGAAGACATCACAAGGCTGGAAACTGGAATAAGAAGAGGGTCGAGGATCAATGATCTGATAATGTGCCTGTTGAATATAATCTGAATATGTTATTTTGAGATTTGTTAAGATTGCTTTAAACATATCTGCACATCCGTTAGTTTAGTTCTGCCTCCTCTGCCTTGTTCTGACTCTAACTTATGAAAATTAAATAATAAGTTAAAAAACAATCTTCTCCCACTCTGAAGGAAAAAAAGATCCTCTGGGGGGGGCCTCCAACTGCTGCTTTTCACCACCAGGGGGCAGCATGTGTCAATAATTCTGACAGAGGAGGAGGAGGATGAAGAGGAGGATTTCATGTCTGTTCTGAATAAATCACATTTCAGGAAACCAAAGCTCAATCAAAATGAACAATATATATATATATATATATATATATATATATATATATATATATATATATATATATATTCTAAACAGGCTTTAATAAGCACAACCACAGCAGAATGAGATATTGACAAAAAGGTGCATTCATAGCAGAACTTCTCCCTCCGCTTTGTGTTTCCTCAGCTGTAACTGATTTTAACCGTCCAGCTCATAAGGTCCTGAAATTAAATTGATTCTTCATTCATGAAGATAAGTGAATCCTTGTGGTATGTGGAGGAGGAGAACCTGGGTGATCGAGTTGATGTGTGGGACACTAAGCCTGACTGTGTTAGGTTGGGTTCAGCCGGACAGGTGAAAGGTATCCTGGGTATGTTGACCTTCGTCGTACAGGCCCAGGATCTTTAGATGGAGACGCAGGTGAATTAGTTTGTTGAAAAATGTTCCTGGGCCTAAAGGTTTCAGGTGCGTTTGGTGTAAACTCAGCTGTCGACTATAAACCAACACTTCCAGGCTAATGGATGCTAACAGCGCTACATAGCCACATGTAGCCGCAGACACACGCTGGACTGTCTCCCGCTGATGGTTCTGATCTTTGACTGCAGGGGGCAGCACTAACACTTTCCAACAAACAGCTGAATGTGTTTCACTTCCACAGCAGAATGATTTGAAATGTTTGAATAACATAAACTCAGCATCTGCGTCGGCTCGTCAGCAGCAGATAAAAGCTCCCGTTTTAAAACGCGTGGTGAACTTCCATTAACGATAATTGAGTCCCACTCCAGTGAGGAGGGGGAGGAGGGGGGGTGTTGTTATTGAAATGGCTTCTCCTCTAATGTGCAGGTAAGGACCCCTCACTGCTGCATCTCACCAGGCCCGGGCTGCGTCTCGCTCCAAAGTGAGAACCTTAATTGAGACAAATTTAGCTCAATTAACCCACTTTACCTCTGACGAGTGTTTCGGAGCGTCCGAGCTGCAGAGCGGCCTTTTCAATTAGTCCCCACGAGCAGATTCACCACTGATCCTGTTATCGTTTGGCTCTGGAGCCTGAATGTCCATAATGATCAATGACATGTCTACTCTTTTAGAAACAGAAGCAAACAAACAGACGGGTGAATAAATAAACACATAAATCTTTGGATGAGCCTGAAATCTGTAAATAGGGAAGTTGGCGTTTGATTGAATGGTGAAATAATGTGAGATTCAAAGGGGAAATGATGAGTGTTTTACTTTAATGAGGTAAAAAACGTCACTTCATTGGTTAATATCAAACAATTGATCACAGCAGCTTTGAGTAGTTTTTAGCACAGTATTCTTTGAGTATATTTCCAAACTTATTGCTCATCTAGTTATTTATTTAAGGTTATGACTTTGTCCTGATGACCCAAACAGCCCAAAGCTAAATGGCACCAATGTCCCGGCCCCCTCAGGTCCCTGGAATCATTTCCACACACACGTATCACAGTGTTTGGTCCAATTCGGCCAAAAGGCAAAACAAATGAGTAGTGAAATGTGTGTTTGACTGGAGGGATGAAAAACTGGAACGCAGCAGGTTTTTATTCCCGCAGCACAATGGGCAGAATCCGACTCAAAGAGGCAGAGATGTGAAGACATTCTGCGGCTGCCGAGGACACATCACTACCTTGGAGACACAAATTGCTGCATTATATCATGTGCATTCCTGCTGAGCTTTTCATGTGCAGGCTGAAGGGATCAGCTAATGAACCCCGGATCAGATTCTGTGGTCAGAGACTGAAAGAGGTTAAATATAGTTTAAACTAATCAAGAGAATCATCGTCTTTGTGTGAAATTCATCTTATTCCTGCATTGAGATTCTGTTTTATCTGTATGTATTTGTCTGGTTGTTTTATTCTAATTATTCGGTTAACTTCAACATAAATGAATCTATCTATTTGTCTATCTATCTATATCTCTCCCTCTCTCTATCTCACTATGTATCGATCATTCTATCATTATTTTCTGCATCATCGTCTCATGTTTAATTCATTGTAATGAATCATGTCACTGAAACATGAAGTTAAACTGGTTCCTGCTGTAAACATTATAAAAACAAAGCTGCAGAAATCATTTGAAACCTATTTCACAATAGTTATTATACCATTATTATATAAATTATACAAAGCACTGATGTGCAGCTGAAGCATCTGAAACTGCAGGAATGAGACAAATAACAAAGCATGGAGAACACACACACACACACACACACACACACACACACACACACACACACACACTGCTGTGTTACTGACTGGTTATAACGGTGAGGATCCACCAGGTGAGGGCGCTCTCCCTCTTCAACTCCTCTGCACATTCAGGAAAAGTCAGAGACTCATCACAGAAAAAGACTCAACCTTCATGTTTTCATCTTGTTTGATGAAATAAAAACTGTTTCTGCTTTAAATCCTGAGACGTTAAACTCAAACCTTCAGGGTGAAAATCTGCTCAATGTTACTGTTGGTCCACATTAGATCTGTGTTTATAGAGACTAGTGTGTGTGTGTGTGTGTGTGTGTGTGTGTGTGTGTGTGTGTGTGTGTTTTCATGCCACGATTCCCAGAGCTCTAACTCCGCTGTGTGTGGGATATTTCAGCTCGTGGGAGGTTGGAGTCTGAGCTTTTTCACGTCTGTGATTTGCATCTGATTTCCCTTCATCTCCTCAGTTTCTCTCCACAAACGCTGAAATGTCGGCTCCATTCTATCACCTGCAGCTCCAGCGTAAATGTTTATGGAAATGGCCCCGTCGGAGCGGGCCAAGTGTTTTCCATCAGTGGCTCTTTGCAGTAATAACACTGCAGTGTTGGTGTCAGATCCAGCCTGCATGAAGAGGGGAGGCTAATGGCCCCCCACCCACCCCCTCAACACCACCCCTGCTGAATAAAGCAGCGAGGAGCGGAAGGGGGAAAAAATCGAATTCACCTTAAACGTGGCGCTGCAGGGTGGGAAGTGAGAGGGCATCTGTTCGGTGACGTTCTCCATTAAAGGAACATTATGTCGGGTCAGATGTTGATGATGGAGATTCAAACACGAGACGATTACAGGACGAGGATGAAAACATCACACATTCAGTGGTTTAGTGTTCAAAACAGCATTTAACAAAAGAGACAATAAATAACTGTAATAAAAATCCTGTGATCATCTCAAAAAAGAAAACAAGAAGTTATTATTAAATGTGTGAAATGATAATAATAGGATCGTCACCAGCTAATCAATGATTGTTTTATTTGTGTCTGTTGTTTATTATATTATATTTGTACTGATGTTTACATTATTATAAGTTGCGCTGTGTAAAGTAGCCTATTTTAGTTTAACCTCTGTGGTCTTAGCTGCTTTAATATCACACAATTTTAAATCAAAATAATATTTATTACAATCATGATCATCAATGTCACAAATGATCAGTCTAGAATACAAGTTACTTCATATTTCAAGATGCCACAGGAATCGGAGAAAGAAATATCAACAGAAACGAAGATAGGATATAATATAGGGGCCATTAAAAGACAGATTCAGAGGAAATGGGAAAGTTCAGGTGAACAAATATCTTTTATTAAGCATGTTTCTGATTATTGATCCAATGATACGAATACATCGTTTATCATTATTTTGGGGATTTCTATTGTAATTGTTGGTGAGTGTGTAGTTTTTGCTGCCTGCAGTTCCCGCTCCTCGCCGCTGGGATCGCTGTGGGTCCGACCGGTTCTCTATGAAGTGCGTAGGGAAAAAAAATCCAACATGAACCGGAAGGAGAACACAACGGCCATGAGCAGGAGCATGTAGCTGCTGCGTTGCACTAGAAAACAACAAGTATCGTGTTTTAACTGAGCTATTTTAACTGTTTCGTACGAGTTAATGTTTTTATAAGCTTTCGGCTCACAGATTCTTCAGTGGAAATGGGAGTCCCGGCGTTTTTCCGATGGCTGAGCCGGAAATACGCGTCGATCATTGTTCACTGTGTGGAGGAGAAGGTACGTGTTAGCATGGTAGCATGTAAGCTAGCAGCACAGCGCGTTTCCCCGCTGAATTAAAGCTGCTGTGGTTCAGGGTTCGAACCGTTCAGGGCTGTTGATGTTATTTCTCTGATTCTTGACGCGGATCTGTCCGCGACTCGTTTCGCGTTGAGGTTTCTGGTTCGTCACCAGTTCGCTTCGGGAGAACCAGCGGAAGTTTGTGGACTTCACCGTGTAAACAAACGTCACACCCTCACGTGCAAAGTGTTTTGTATTTACGTGTATCATTAAACACCGGAAGCCCTCCTCTAATGGTACTGGTGTCTACTGTAGTCAGGTTCATTCAGTATTTACTCTGCTACCTCACATCCACAGATGTTTGTTGTGTTTCTGTGGTGGAGGGGGGGGGGTGTTAGTCTCCTTTCTTGTCACGTGTTATTCTGTGATTGCAATTTCCAAAGTACTGCCTTGTGTTGAATCTTCACACAACCTGCGTGTTGTCAGAACACAACCAGAGCAGGGTTGTGTTTCTGGTGCTGATGGGAAATAAAGACCGGATCAAAACATGTCGGTAAAGTGCGACATAGGATTTCAGCGGGAAAAGGCTTCAGCAGCTGCCACGTGTGTTCAGTGATTTACTACTGACCTGTGTCTGGCTGCAGCCATTCATATTTCAACCATTTATAAACAGAGCCGGATGATATCTTCACGCTGTCCACACTTTTAACTGGTCCAATTAGTTTGGTCTGGACCATATGGTCAATTATTATATCAAGATAAACGTGTATATCTTTGTTACATTGAACGGTTTGAAACGCTCTATGAACAGAGAATGACAAACGCACAGTTGACAAATTGGTCATGAGTCAAAATGCATCAAGTTCCAGTTGTTTACAGATTGTAAGTTCTGTTTTTTGCCTCGACAGGGGAAAGAATGTAACGGAGTCCGTATTCCTGTTGACACGACCAAGCCCAACCCCAATGAGGTGGAATTTGACAACTTGTACTTGGACATGAACGGGATCATTCACCCATGTACACATCCAGAAGACAAGTAAGCCAGTTATTCAAATCAGGGCATGTATGGAGAACTAGAGCCCGGTGGATTTTTTTTGGGGTGGGGGTACAGATATTATAATATAGTAAATCAAATTTTCGATATTTTAACAGACCTGCTCCCAAAAATGAAGATGAGATGATGGTCGCCATCTTCGAGTACATCGACCGCCTTTTTAATATCGTGCGGCCCCGGAGAGTTCTGTACATGGCCATCGATGGAGTGGTGAGTAACTTTCAGGACCACAAACTTGCCGTTTGGATTATGACTCCTTGTCATATGAAACATCTGCCAAACACTCATCTTCCCCAATAAATAGAGAAAAATCTGATTTTATCTTTGTTAATAAAGAGGAAACGTATGAAAAGCTTTACAGGAACATTGCTTTGATGTCTTTGAATCTCACCAGGCTCCACGTGCCAAAATGAACCAGCAGCGCTCTCGGCGTTTCCGTGCCTCCAAAGAAGGAGTGGAGTTGACAGATGAGAAGAATCGCATGAGGGAGGAGATCATCGAGAGAGGTGTGTTTTACATCTTTCAGCATACGGTTCGTTGGGAGCGTTTGACAGATCCAGGCTTTGAAAACACAGCTGCTCTACTTTGTTCATTTTATCATTTCATTTAAAAGAATCCACCTATTGCTCTAAGTTTTTTCATGTGTTTCAACAATTATAAAATGTTTTCTATTTATCTTTATTTTCATTGTCACCTAACTTGATTTTTTTATTGCTCCTCCTCAGGTGGTTATCTTCCCCCTGAGGAGATTAAGGAGAGATTTGACAGCAACTGCATCACCCCAGTAAGTATACAAACTAAATTTTAACACGTAAATTTGGTTAGTTTTTAGCTATTTATCTGGACATGTAAGAACAACATCGCTGAACTTCTCTGTGAAGAACTGGTTATGGAATTCTTTATTCTTTCTCCAGGGAACAGAGTTCATGGACAACCTGGCGCAGTGTCTCCGATACTACGTCGCAGACAGACTCAGCAATGATCCAGGATGGAAGAACGTCACAGTGAGTGAAACTGCTGACCCCTAACCCCATTTCAGACAGACAGAAACATTACGAGTAGTTTCTTGTTGTTTTCAAGAATTTTCTAAATAAAACAGGCGATCAGAAGATATAGAAATAAGTTCCATTGTTTAACTTGATGATATATTTTAGTCTGGAGCTCTTGGCTGTTGACATGTTGGACCCTGGTTAGGTGTTGATGTAGAAAGTCATTGTCTGTTTCTGCTGCAGGTCATCTTGTCTGATGCCAGTGTTCCAGGCGAAGGTGAACACAAGATTATGGACTACATCAGGAAACAGAGAGGTATTAAAGCGCATGTAATGTAGCAGCACACACACACACTGTCAGAAACATCATTAACTAATGTTTGTGATTCACTTTTACAGCTCAACCCCACCACGACCCCAACACACACCACTGCCTGTGTGGAGCCGATGGTGAGACTTAAAATCCACCGTCTGAAATGTAGAACAAGAGGAAATAAGACAAATTTTAACCCAGTGTTTTCAGACCGAAGTAAACTGGTCTCATTGTTCATTACTACTTAAAAAATCACGTCTTTTTTCCATGTTGTCACTGATCAGCTGACCTGATTATGTTGGGCCTGGCCACACACGAGCCAAACTTCACCATCATCAGAGAGGAGTTCAAACCCAACAAGCCGCGGCCATGTGCACTCTGCAATCAGATGGGACACGAAATCAAAGACTGTCAGGGGGCGGCCAGAGAGAAACAGGGACAGGTAAGGATTCAGACGCGTGGGACTTGTGCATCTTAACATATACTACACACACACACACATTTATACAGTCAGAACAAAGAGTAAATGTATGAATCATTTCCTCTTTCAGCACGATGAGTTCGCTGACACTATGCCGACGTCTGAGCAGGAGTTCATATTCATCAGACTGTGTGTGCTGCGGGAGGTTGGTTCACTTGTTTATGTTCCTTTGTGAATCTTCTTATTTCATTAAGTAAATGAGCAGCTGTTTGTCATGTTGCTTAAACCAGAACCAAAATCTAAAACTTAGTTCATTTCCCTCCTTTCCTGTTTTCAGTACCTCGCCAGAGAGCTGACCATGGCCAGCCTGCCATTTCCCTTCGACTTTGAGAGGAGCGTCGACGACTGGGTTTTCATGTGCTTCTTCGTTGGTAACGACTTTCTGCCTCATCTGCCGTCCTTAGAAATCAGGTGAGCTTCAGGATGAGTCTTTGTGCCGATTAGTTTGAATGTTGGAAAACGTGGAAGCAGTTATATCAGTTGGTTTAGAGCAATCTAAAATGAATACTATTAGTTTAAAACATTCATTCTTTTAACAGCAGAAAGGACGGTCTCTGTCTTCTACCTCATCGTGTTGTATGTTCACAGTGGTGGGATTACGTGTTGCCTCTGTGCAGTGAAATAACGCAGAGTTGCTGGAGAAGAACATAGAAAAATGTTATTATCTCAAAAACAAAAAAAATGCACATTTAAATAACGTAAAGAAAAAATTTGAGAATGTTTCCATGTTCAGAAATCTTTTGGATCAATATGTTTTTTGTGTTTATTGATGTCACACGTGTCAATTTATTGTTTTTTGGTTTATTTTTAACACAGTTTCAGTACTTTTATCATTTATTATGGCTTATTGACTTACAGAACGTTTTAGCTGAGGTTCTACAGATAATAGAGATATGAAGGATTTTCAGATTCTTAAAGAAATGATATCACAGGAAGGAAAAACTACCAACATGGTCACTTGAACATTTCTATGGAAGCTCTGTGTTTGAAATGCAAGAACTCTTAAGTAATGGGGTGTAATAAATCTACTTCTGCAGCTACAGTTTTTTTTCCTCTGTGTTATCTGAATTCTTCCAGCTGCAGAAGCTGCAGCTTTCAGTTAGCAGGTTAATTGCAGGACGGTTGTGTTGCTGTAGACAGTGCAGGTGTTTTCTCTACTGTCTATAGAAGACGGCTTGATTACTCACTTTCACTGTAATCCCTCCACCACTTCACTCTAACCTCCGACACCGATCAGCCTGAAGTCCGGCGGAGAGGGTCAGGCTCTCCTTGTTCTGTTTCACCTCTCGTCTTTATTTGCACAAAGATGAAATGTTTGGTGATTACCTGCCAGCGTGGCCGGTGATGTCGCCACATTTCTTGCTGCTGTTGAAGATAAATTGCTGTTTGGTTTCAGCTCAATTTCCCATCCTGATTAACCATTTCAATCTACACTGAATGACTTGAATTGTCCACTGTGTTACAGGGAGGGAGCAATAGATCGGCTGGTCGGCATCTACAAAGACGTTGTGCACAAAACAGGAGTGAGTACCATCACTATTCTGAGCTCTGCAAACAGGCAGAACAGAAACTGCATAAAGAGAAACGTAGGCCACCGCTGAACTTATTTATTTTGTAGGGTTACCTGACGGAGAATGGCTATGTCAAACTGGACCGAGTAGAGCTGATCATGCAGGCGGTGGGCGTTGCCGAGGACAACATCTTCAAGAAGCGCAAAGAGGATGATGTGAGTTCTGCTGGCTGCAGCTCGGCTGATTCACCAGAGTCCAGATAAAGAATGAAAATGTTTTCATCTGTTTTCTGTGAAGTCTTTGTATCACACACAATCATATGATCGCATCTTCTGTCTTGTAGGAAGGCTTCAAGAGAAGAATGAAAGAGAAACGAAAGAGGATGAAGGTGCGTAAAACGAGGGGGATTCTCCTCGCTAATCTTAAGTCGAAAATAATGAATCTAGAAAAGATACTTCAGTATCTACAAACTAAAATATAATGTTTCTACATCTTATATCTTATATTAATATCATTGTTAATATAAACCTGCAGGGGACTTTATGCAGATCATCATTGCCTGTGTGCTGAACTGTCAGAGGTGTCCGTTGTGTTTCTCTCCATGTTTCTAAAGGCGGAGAAGCGCGGTCCCGCCTACCTGACCACTGGTCAGTTTGCCCCAGCAGGCCCTGGGGCGAAGAGACCGACCTGATGCCGTCCAAAACGCACGCCACCAGGCCTACGACATGAGAATGCAACCCAACAAGGTACGACAGGTTCCAGGGTCCCAGGATTACAGGTCCTCGGGTTCCTGTGCCGACGGGGTTTAGTTTATGATAAAATAATTTCCAGTATTACACATTTCTGATCACTCGTGTCATACATCAATCACACTGATTATTTGTGGCAGAAGAAGTTCCTCATCTGTGTGAATCCCATCAAACCAGTGGATGTTAGGAACATAACCTGAGTTGTGAGCTTTAGCGTCATCAAGTGTTTTGGCCTTGTTTGCCGAACTTGAGGGTACATTGGGGCTAAAGGTAAATCTGACGATAAAAGAAAAACGGTCACAATAGGTGTTTCTGTTTTCCTCCAGGATGCTGCTCAGTCTCTGAAGGCCATGATGAAGAATGGAGGCAACGTAAGTCCTTGGTGAAAAGAAATTTACTGTACAGACACATAAAGAAGTAGGATGTCACTCAGTAGAGCTCATAACCCAAACGTCCATTAAAATCTGCACCTAAACTGTTGTTTTGTTCGTTTGGACACATTTCTACAACATGTAAGATTCACAAACTGCTGAGGCCACATTATCTCAGCTACACATTGGTGCTTGTTACAGGTTTGTAGCCCTTTTTTATTTACTGTCAATCCTGACCCACATTTAAACCCTTTTAAGACATTTTTTTGAACCGATTCCTATTTTCAGGGAGTTAGACCAGATCTTACCAACAGAATTCCAACTGTATCATCTGCTTCAGTTTAATTTTCACATTTGCCTGTGAGTCCCTGAAGCATGTAATTGTTTTACACCTGAAGGTGGCGAGCTTCTTAAACATGCACATGTCAGAACTGTGCTCAGACTGTTTTCTTTGTTGGTTATTAGAGGACGATTGAGCTCATTTTGTTTTTACACCGATATATTTATATTGTTCAATTTAACGCTAAAGGTCTTTGATCGATGCAGCATTTAGGAAATATAATTCATTCATTCTTTAACACTTAGACTTTCCTTCAGACGATTTCATCTCCGTCCTTGAAAATTGTCCCTCAGCTGATCCACGTTTTAAACACTATCACATTTTCTTATGGATATTTCAGGTTTGACAGTATTTGTGTTGGGGCGGCCTGTTTGAATGTGGCTGCTGCCTTCAGCGCAGTTCATGGTCATGTTTCTATTTAATGTTAATCTTAAGCTGAATTCTCTGTCCGGGTATAGTGTTAAATAACTCTGCACACTACAGGAGGCCACGCATTAGCACATGAATGAAAGAAACCAAAGGTTACGTATTCAAGGCAGTGGTTTTTACTACTTTCTGCCCTAGATCAGATTCCTTCATAGAAACTTGTTTTTATACACACAGCATCAGACAGGAGATACAGATCCATACGGATATGGACAGTGGCTTAATGTTCTTAATTTGCCTCTGTACACAACAACAATGGATTTGAAACAAAGACTTCTGTTTCTTTGTCATAATGAATTCTTAAGATTGACCATTTCATTGGTTTTTTAATTTTTTACTACTTAGGACGATTATCAGCTTTAATCTTTGGTCAATACATTTGTGTTTAGTCTATTTGTCTACTAAATGTTTTGTCGCCCTGTCCAGTCTTCTGCAGGACCCAGTGACGGAGACGGCAGGGGAGTGAAGAGGAAAGCCGAGGACAGCGACAGCGAGCCGGAGCCTGAAGACAACGTCAGGTAAATGAGGGTTCAGTGGAGGGTGGGTAAATAAGAGGAGGAACAAGATGGACATGTTGGACTTTTTATCACCTTCAAAGTTTTTCACTTTAATAAGGACACTAACAATCACGTAATTCACTCCATGTTAAGAGCAGGTTTATTGACATTGATGTAGAAATATCTTTACCAAGGCCAGCAACGTGGTTTCCATTTAAATTAAACCTGTAAAGAATGAAGCAGCAGCACAAAATACACAGTAAAAATGAAGGTCAAGTTCTGGACCCATTTACTGATTGGCCCATAAAAATCCAACAATAGGAGCCTTTCACGTCTTCACTGAACCATTAAAAACATTCTCCGACCCTAAACATTCAATCAAAGCTGCAAATGTACTGTTTCAAACAGGGCAATGATTGGCTGCCTGCACAGTCAGGACATGTTAAACAACTGCACGAGCCAAAAACTAAAATAATCAGCCGTAAATGAGACACGATTGTGTTCATACTGTAAAGCTGCTGTTGTCTGAGATTGTTTTAAAATGTTAATAATTCTCATTTGACTGAAAACACTTAGCAGCCAATACATCTTTTAAAAAGAAGCTTGGGTAGACACCTGGAGTCTGTGGTGATAAAGCTGTAAATGTTCTTATACATGTTATTAAAATGCCTTTAAAAGTGAATCTGTACAGATCAGCTTCAGTCGCTGAGGATGGCCTTAAATGACAGAAGCAAAGAGATTCATTAATGCCTCAGCGCTGCAGGACAAGCTGTTTAACTCTGTGCCACCTCCCTCTCACACACACACACACCCCCACCCCCCCTCTGCTGAACAGCTCCCACCTCCCTCTGCACCTGATTAATATGGAAAGCAGCAACATTCAAGTAAATTCCTCTGTGACGCACTTGTCAAAGCTGCTAAATCCATCGGGCTAAATTGGTATTCATGGAGGCTTTCCTCTCAGGAGCCGGCGCTCCCCGCGGGCCGCTCCGAGAATCCACAGCACAGATGCTGGACGGCCTTGATTATCTGTGCAGAACGCCACCGCCCCCGTGAATTTACCAAGAAGTCAAAGCCGTTAAACTATTCCAGGAAGTTAATGTAGTTTTATTTTATTTTATTTTTTTTGCAGGTTGTGGGAGGACGGCTGGAAGCAGAGATACTACAAGACCAAGTTTGACGTGGACGTTTCAGATGAAGATTTCAAGAAGAGGGTGGTGAAGTCATACGTGGAGGGTCTCTGCTGGGTGCTGCGCTATTACTACCAGGTACGATGACGCTCTACTTCGTTACCATGAAAACCCACAACTGTGTGTTATTGTGATTCCTAATACTAACCAAATATTCCAAATACTCACACAGAGCTCAAGGTTTGGATTCATCCGTATCAAAATACTCCAACAGCTGCTTGATGTCCAAAAACACTGATCAGCTGCTGCAGGAAGTTACTGAGCCACATTTTAGAAATTATATGTTTTAAAGGATAAATGTAAAAGTAAACCACTTAACTCCAAAACATAGGTTTTATATAAACATGGATGTAGACTCCGGGTTGGGAAAGTGAAACTAAAGGTTGAAGTGCCTGCAATGACCAGCAGGGGGCGACTCCACTGGTAGTTTCTATAGAAAGTGACTCTACTTCTCACTTTGTAACGTCAGTAACATTCAGGAGTTTGTCTCAGTCTCTAGTTTCAAGTCTTCTTCAAACAGCTGATGTTCATTTAGTGGATTATGATCATTTAGAGTCAAACAGACCATAAAGCACCGGATGTGTTTGGGGGGATACCACAGTGTGATTGACAGCTAGTACCATCCAATAGGTGTCAGGTGTAGGTGGGCGTGTCCTCGAGCTCACAGTCAGCCTCCACCCCCTGCTCCTCCAAATAACAAGATGGCGCTGAACAAAGTGTTCAGCTCACAAACTACTGGATGATGTCACAGTTGATATTCCAAAGAGGCGACCAAAACCAAGAAACTCACTTAAAAAACATTATTGAGAAAACACATTTAATGGTTGAGGAGTGCGTCAAGAACTCCTTGTTGTGGAGTAGTTCAACCTCATGTTCCTCCCAACGGGCTCATATCTCCAGTTACTGTTTGCAGTGTGATTATTCACTAAATCGTTTTGCTGTTGTAAAATATTGATCTTTATCTTGCAATGAAATAATCAGCTGTGGGCCCTCTCCAGAAGAGCCGGGGCGTCTCAGGCTGAGCCGGTGGGATTTGTTCGGGCTGATTGTTCTCTCCGGGTGTGCACGCTCTGCGTTGACTCCGCATGCTCGCCAATCTAAAGCCCGTCTCATGGGGCCGCTCTGGATGAATTCATTAGCGGGCCCTCGACGGACCGGGGGACGTGTCTGCTCTGTGCTGCCACACATTCACGCGTCTGTCCGCCATCGCAGAGTTATGATCAAACACACCTCATCAAATGATCCAGGAACAGAGAGGCGGCTTTATCCAAAACACAAAAAAGAGCCAGAGGACAAGATTCACACTTTGTTTCTGAGTCTTTAATTTTAGGATCCCGTGTTCTCTCACTAAAAGTATTACTAGGATTGAAAAAGATTATTCATCTTTTACAGTAAATCTTTACGATATTGTGTGAAGTAGAATCCGATGGATTTATCGTTTGGCTGATAAGCAGCGATATAAACTTTGATTTGACAGAATTAAAAAAATGCAGATACGATTTGCTAATTTTTTTACGAGGTACGTTGAACAGTAAATATATATATGTATGTATGTATGTGGGTTTTTTTGTCCAGGTTCATGGTCTTTGACCCTCGCAGGCCACAGTCACAAATGAGTTTCTCGTCGAGACAAAACACGTCATCATATTACCATAAATGATCTGTGCGATTTATTTTAATGTGGAGACCGGAGCCTCTTCCACCTTTTATTATGGTAAAGTCCCATATTATCATTTGAATGAGCATCTTTGATAATAGAGTGTTGGGCTTTGAAAGGAGATTGGCTGAGATGTGAAGATTGGTGGATTTATTAGAGGACCGCCTGTGGGAAGTGAAGGTCGTTCTTTGGTGTGAGGCGTGTTTGCTCAGGGAGGATAAGTGGTCCAAATGCTGGATCTGCAGGGTTAGATTTTTTATTTAATATATATACACTTCTATCCTCCAACGTAAACATTTAAAAATCAGAGCTGAGAAAAGGAATTCATTTTAGAGTTTCAGGTGCTGCAGCATATTTTGAAGCTTCAGGTTCAGTCTTCCAGTATCTGGATTGATTTCTGCTCCTACAGAGAGAAATAACATTTTGTCGTCGCAGCAGGACTTTTAGATCGGAACACACCGTGTGATCGAGATTCAGGCTCCTAAAGGTTTTTAAATGTCAGATTGGATTTTAAGATTTGTGCTGCAGTGGAAGTTTAGTGAGGAAAAAAAGGGCAAAGAAAATCTTTTTTCATTCCATTTCCTCGTCGTGTTTTAATGTTTGTTTTAGTCTCTGCAGCTTCTTAGTCAGGACGTTCCCTCGAGTCTAACACTTAGAATGATCTGTAGCAAAAAGACAAGAACGCTGAGTCTGCACCAGCCACCAGTGAAACGTTAGACTGAATCCCTAACAAATGTTAATTATCAGTTAATTCTTATTTATACTTCCTCACTCCGGGTTCAGCTCCTTGACTGATGTGGATTGTGGTGATTTGTCGCTTTTTGGTTTTATCTCATTGTCCAAACCCACAAAACTCATTTCTTCTGCTGCAAGAATCTGAAACAAACCATTTGTTTTATAAAGACCCTGATGAAGGCCACAAATCGTATTGGTCTCAATAAAGTTGATTCTCCTCACACTCTAGAAGCTGCTTCATCTTAAAAACATTTATTTAAACCGCCTCTCTGTTTCATTATTGTTTAATTGTTCATCAATTAATCTGCAGATTAGTTTCTAAATTGATTTTGTGTGTAAAACATTATAAAACAGTCAAAAAGTCTGTCACTGTTTCCTAAAGGCTATAAAATAAACTATTAATCAATCAGAACCGTTTCTGATGAATTATCTAACCATCAACTTATCAACCAGGCTAATTATTACAGCTATATTACAATAAAGTTGCCAGGAAGTGAAGTTGATGATGAGAAGTTGTAGGTAGAACTTAAATACATGTATGAATGTTTCTCTGCATTGCAAACCACAAACATTCAGAGGCTGTGGTATTGGTTCACTTTTGTCTTCTGATGTGAAAACTAATAAAGTCAATGATTGTTTCTGTGCTGCTTTACAGGGCTGTGCCTCCTGGAAGTGGTACTTCCCCTTCCATTACGCCCCGTTCGCCTCCGACTTCAAAGACATCAAAGATATGTTTAAGGATTTCGAGAACGACACCAAACCGGTAAGAAGAAGCAAAAATTCTTCTCTCTCTTCACGTTCTGCTTCTCTTCTTCTCTTGCTTCATCTCTTCTCATTGAAGGTTTGGGGGTTTGTTTGTTTTTTGCTGAATATGTTGCACCCGTCAGATTATTCTCTTGACTTAGGTCATTTCGTGTCGTGCATCCATGACAGATGAAAACTTTTATTATAGAGAGATCACAACAGAATCTTTATATTTAAAAAGATAAACTGGTAACTTAATGAAGAACATGAGGCAGTAAAGATTTTATTTGTGCAGGATGTGTGTTGTCAGGCATGTTATTATGTATGAGATTATCTCTGAGATGAAGGTAAGAAAGGCTTGACCCTTTTTATTAAATGCTTTTTTGAGTGTGTAAATAACTCCTGTGTTATCTGCAGTTTAAGCCACTGGAACAACTGATGGGAGTGTTTCCTGCTGCCAGCGGCAACTTCCTGCCTCAGACATGGCGGAACCTCATGAGCAGCCCGGTAAGTAAGATGAGGTGCAGAGAGATCCGCCTCGTAAAGGTCTTAAAAGTATATTAAATGGATCAAATCTGCAAAGAATGAATATCTGATACAGAATTAAAGTATTAAATTATTTGTATTTATATTTACTAACTGCTCTGAAGTCAAATAAGTTCCTGACTCATCTTCTTCCAAGTCAACTCTTCATTTCAACTCTTCTTCTTTTGACACAGGATTCTTCCATCATTGATTTCTACCCTGACGACTTCGCCATTGATCTCAACGGCAAGAAATACGCTTGGCAAGGTGAGTCACCGTCCTGCTGAGTGAAACCGATCCCAGCGCTGGGTCAAGAGCTCTCTGACTTGTGCACATCCCCAGAAATGAGCGCTGCATGTCGGATGTACGTGACACTCTGAGGTTCTGTAACTGTTCTTCCTCTTGAAGGTGTGGCCTTGTTACCTTTTGTGGATGAACGTCGGTTGAGGGCGGCTCTGGCTGACGTCTACCCAGAGCTCACACCTGAGGAAGGTGAGCAGCACTGAGCTTACATCATAAGAGACTTGATCCGTTTGTTTTTTCAGTCTTTTCCTCTTCTCTTCCTATTTTTCTCTCATCACGGTCTCTTCTCTGTTGCAGTGAAAAGAAACAGTCTGGGAAGCGACGTGTTGTTTCTCAGCAAATCTCACCCGCTGTTCGACTTCATCCACGAACTCTACCGCACTGAAGCTCAGGGGGTAACAAAACTCCAACGCCACATTAGATCCAGAACATTTTCGCATTTAACACACACACACACACACACACACACACTATCAGCTGCTTTGTCAGCTTAACACTTTTCTGTAATAAGTTTCTTTCTGTGGTTCTTTGAGATCTAGAGAAAACATCTGCATCGCTTGCTGTGTCATTCTGTTGCAGATGTGTCCTGTTGTTTTGTTTTTGTGAGTTGGACTTTATGTAGATTGAGCATCTGTGAACCAAAGTGTGGGAGTCTTTTATCTTCAACTCGCTTGGTAAAAACTTTGTAATAAACAAAAAGCAGCAGAACAACAGCACAGGAAGTAAATCTTCAAACATTTGGTCAGATTTGAGTCAAACTGGGCGACACAGACGCGTCATTCAAACACACACTCAGGTCACCTAGAGCCGTTTTTGTAAACATCAACTCTATTTTCACTTCACAATCAATGATGTAATGAAGTGTAAATGTCGAACAGGATCCAGACTGTAGCTTTGTCTCCTTTAGGGCACTGAGATCCCCGCAGAGCTGTGTCATGGAATCCAAGGTGAATTAAATCTTGATGACAACCCGATTCTCCCAGATAGGTAAACGCCTCGTTATTCTTTTTGTTTTACAAATTCGCCCCATTTTTCAACAAACAACCTAATTTGTTCATATTTATTCTCCAGCACCGTGACGTCGCCCATCCCGACGCTGCGGGACATTTCAGTGAACAGCTCGATCGGGTAAGAACTGTCGATCTGTCATAGACTGTAAATAAAGATGGATGACACAGCTGCCAAATCTAAAGCCAAACGCTCATTATCACCCCCCTGGTGGCTGGCTGCAGTATAGGTCTTAAACACCATTTTCTCCATGTTAGCAGATGGGACATGGACCAAACTAATAAAAATACACATTAAATTAATGCTTCTCAAAGATGGTTTCTGTCATTTTAGGTAGTTTTTCTTATCACACTGTTTTTAAGGCTTATACATTTATTGCCTTTTTAATTTAAATATATATCGATGTTGTGCTTTTTTTCCACACGCTTAATCTTGACTGATTTAGTAAATGAATAATTGTAATTGTATTTATTACGGTGTAAGACTGAGCATCATTGCTATTTCCAGCTTATTACTGTTAAACTATCTGAATTATTTTTTAATGAATCTTTTATTCACACAATCTGCAGATTTAGTCTCAGTTGACAAGTTGTAAATAAACACAACAAACCTTCACATGCAGCTTAAGTGACAGTGCAGGGGGTTGACTGTGAATAATACATGTACACATGTAATTTATGTAAACAAACTATCCCAGTCAGTGATAAAGTCTCATTCATGCTTCTTACTGTGCAGCTGCAGAGCAGATTAGTTTTACACACATTCAGCATCGAGCTGTGAATCTCCACCAACATTTCATTACATTCATTATATTCTGAGGCTGAAGAGACGTTCAGGAACATGAAGAAAACAACAACTCATCACAGAACAGTCCTCGACCTTAGACATCATAAACTTAGGATCTCTGTGTGGAAGTGGAGAGTTGTCCCTTTAAACACGTGAGCTAATAAAACCATTGACTCACTGAAAATGATTTTCCTCTTGTTTCAGAGTGAAGTTCAAGGATCCGCAGTTCGCAGCTGACTTCGTGTTCAAGGCGGTTCTCCTGCCTGAAGCCAAGTGAGAGTTTTTTCTGTTTGTCTCAGAAAAGTTTAAGACTCCTTAGTTTCAGTGTTTTTTATTATTTCCTGCCAGCCTTCAGTTCGTTCCAACAGACAAATCCACCTCTTCTCTCACACCACAATCTTTCCCAGTGCAGCTTTAACTCTGTTTATGTTTGTTGTTCCTCAGGATGCCCAATAAGGTCCTGAAACCAGGCGACTGGGAGAGAGGAAACAGGGAACCATGGCGACCGCAGCTCGGCTTCAACCAAAACAGGCAGCAGGCTCACCTGGACCAGTCGTCCTTCAGATCTCTGGGGTGAGTTGATTAAAACACACAAGAGTCATATCTTTGCACACACAGGGTCTGAAATGCTGTTGTTAATCTCAGAGTAGTCAAGAGAGTTTGGAGCTTAATGAGCCTCTGCATCGTCTTCAATAGAGAAACAACTGAATTGAATTCCTTCGTCACATCACCACCCTCACGTTATGTTTTATTTTGAAAGTCCCAGAAGTTTGTCAGATCCGTTGCTCTTAACATAGGTGATTTATCTTCTTGAATTTGTCTCCATTTGGATCAATAGACCAACAGAAATGTCTAAAACTAAGTGAACACACTGAGTCATGACTTCAGAGAACAGAGGATTACATTGACTTGCATTAGAGGCACAGAGGATCAGAAAATTACTGACGGAGCCGTTAAAAACTGTAAAAAATCACCGTCCAGACGTGTATGAAAAGTCCCAAACGGACACTGTCAGCAGACTCAGTGGAGCTGTGCATCGCTCCCCTGCCTAACTTCCGGTCTGGAAAAACCCAGAGATTCTGGTGAGGAGAATTTTAAAATGTGTTTAAATGTTTGAACCCCCCCCCCCCCCCAACACACACACACACACACACACACACACACACACACACACACACACACACACACACACACACACACGCTCCCCATTAACCAGCCGTCCTTGATTATGATCGAAGCTCTCTCCTCCACACATTGATATTATCATTAAGGAAATGTGAATAATTGAACATCTGGCTCCGTCCGACTGTCGCGTGTTGGGGAATTAATTATGCACAGATTTGAAAGAACGCAAAAAATTCCAATTTCTCTTTCTCCTGCTGAACCAAGTCGGATCAGTAAATCAGGCAGTTATGTGCCTTGATGGGGCCAAACAGGCAGCTGCTGGGAGGACGGTGAGCAGGAAGTCCTGGAGCAGCTTGTTTTTGTTTTGAATCAAATAGCATGTGTTGTACAGAGCGTCAGGGCAGCCGCCTGATTACAGCCACAGGAAAAAGTTTATATTCTATGATTTACCCCCTTATGATCTAGCTGCAGGACTGAAATAAGTTGAGCGGTTGTTTGGGGTTTTAATCATTTAAGGGACTTTATGATGATGAGTGTTGCTGCAGTTTTGTGTTTTTCTAGTAAGAACTGACGCCTGATCAATCTGATGTCTCCAGATTCTTAGAAAGTCTCAAATGACATAACAATGGTCGAAAAACTGGCTCCGGACATTTCCTGTAGCTAGTGTTTGTCCTGTGAAACAGCAGCAGCAGGTTGTCGGGTCCGACTCGTTCACAACAGGAACACGTGGGGAACATCCAGGCGAGGGGCGGAGCCTGTAGAGCAGCAGGAGGCGGGACATGACGTATAAACTCTGCTGTGGAAAGATCAGTGTTGTTGTTTACAGCTCACCCAGACAGCTCGTCTGTTCTCTGTAACTCTGCTGAGTGGGTTCCATCTCCTGTGAGAAGAACTGACTGTCACAATCAGCTCCAGTTGAAGAGTGAAGCTGCAGGGGGCGCTGTTGCTCAGTAACACTTACATGATGTTGCTTTAATATTTTATTTGTAATGTTCGTTCCTAAATTAGCATCAAGCTAATTAACACATTTATTTATTAAGCCTTAAGCACTGACACGCTCATCAGGACTAGGAGGATGTGATTTGATTGAAGCAACTTTAATCACCTTTTGATTGACATGGTAAATATTGTTTTGTGCTTGAAGGAATAACAACAGACAGTTAATGAATATGAAACAAACAAAACTCTTAAGAAAAAGGTGATAATGTCGCACTTCACTGCACAAACTCGAAAGCTGATGGAGACAACGTGTTATTAGATCCTCTGTTTTCTGTTCTACACATTTTCCTTCAAACTTGAAACTGGCCTTTAATTTCAATGGTCTTAATTTTAACATAATGAATTGGTTGTGAAGAACTTTGATGGAGGGGGAGGAGCTGGATTCTTTATCCAGTGCCCTGACGATGTGTCAGAGGGAGACGAGCATGGTTGTACACAGATGATCCTGTGTTGAAAGGTTTTGTTGTCGTGAATTCGATTTCACAGCTCAGCTTCTTGTCTCCCTGCAGTCACAGCATGAACAGAAACCAGCGCGGTGGAGGACAGTACAGCAGCGCGGTGCCACCCAACAGCTACCAAGGAAACTACCGTGCTCCACACAGCGGCGGCCACCAGCCTTTCCAACGTAAGAACACACACACAAGGCTAAAATAGACTTTTGGAAACACTGCCCGGCCCAGACGATGTGTTTTAGTCTAGATGAGTTGAAACCGCATGTTCTCTTCCTGATTGGTTCTCATCAGTCACATGACTCGACTACCAGCAGTGAAGACAAAGCGCTGCCAACACTCACTGTCGGTAACAGTTCCACCTCAAAAGGGACATGGCGTGTTGTCGCCCTCACGCTCCCACCAGATCAGATAAAAGCAAAGCACCTTCACAACTCCTTGTTAAAGTGTCATATTTGGTGTTTTTAATCTTCCTCCTCCCTGTGTCCTCCGCTCTCCGAGCCCTGGAACAAAAGGCCTTTTGCGATATTAACAATCGCAGCCACACGCGGCGACAGAAGCTGTTGACACCATCACCTCAGCTCGTTTCTTCTCACTTCACCAACAAATCGTGAGGTGAAAAAGAAACAAGATGAAAGTTTTGTAAGTGGACGTACTCAAACTGTCACGGTCACAGAGGAAGTGTGGTTCAACGCTGTAACCTTGTGCTGAACAATGCTACTCGTAACATCAGTCCTCTTAGATTCAGCCCAAACGTTCTATTCATGACCGGTGGAAGGACATTTTCAATAAGGAACTGAAGCAGGAGACAAGTCACCGTGAACCTTCGCTGTTCTTGAGGTTTATCGGAGCAAATTATTTTTGCTTCCTTTTCCAAAGACAACAGAAACACCATTATAGTGAAATGACATTTAGTTGCACCGTATATGTCGGAATCTCACAACTGTTCATCCGCTTAGATTTGTCTTTATACCTCTGACTCTGAAGGACAGCTGGTGGGCGTGACCTCTACCTCAGTCAGACTCCACCCCCTACTCAAAATATGGTAACTTCTTTTTTCCAAAAACTAAGATGACGCTGGAGAAAATGTCAAACTAGCAGCAGCTCACAAACCACTGGGTCACGGTGGGTTGATGAACAATTATCATCACCTGCTGCTAATTTACACACATTAATTGTAATTAATTACAAACGAATCCGTGGACGTGGGTAAAAAGTTCCTGAGTGTTCATGGTTCGAACGGCTCGTCACACACGGAGGTAGAATCTCTCTCCCAGCTCCTCGTCACGCTCTGCTCAGCTCCGGCCTCCTGCTCCTCTGCCAGCTCTCCTCCGGTTTGACTTTCATGTGCCAATTTGCAAGCAGATGAATAATCTCCCCTGCCTGCTGATGGCGTGCGGGGGAGTCGTGGCCACTGTGGTGGCACTTGATGCAAATGGGTTTTTTTGGCTCCTCCAGATTGCAGCAGCACCTCCCCTGGCCTCTGCCGCTCGTTCTTAATGTTAAACTTGCCAATTAGCTGTTCAGGACGTTGTCTTTTTTAATCTCGCTCGCTCTATATTTTTCCCACAGTTCATGAGGAAATAGTTATTTTAATAGATGGGAATCAGTGCAAATCTCCAACGTGGCTCAGCTGTGATTCTCGGCCTGTTTCTGGTGGGATGATTTTTATTTTATCAGCTCAAGTACCTGGAACAGAAACGTGTCAGGGCAGCGTTTATGTTTTTATTTGATTTCTGTTGATTTTTGTACATTTAAAGTTCTGGACCTTTGACTTCTTCCGTCAGTGACGACTGTCGAGAGCTAAATTTTGGTTTAAATTAAAATTTATCTCTGAAATTATCCAACATTTTAACAGAACAAATGACTTCGGGAATTTTCTGATTCATCAGGACAAAAACAGATTTAACGTTGACCGACTATAATATTGTCAACTCTGGTGACGTGATCATCAGGAGATGTCGGCCTTCTTCTGCAGCAGGAGGCCTCAGACTTTGCTTTTGTCCACATTGCACTTTCTCAGGGCCGATCCTCTGCTCGGTCAGTAATCACCGCAGCTTTGCTGCACTGGGCCTTTGTGATTTTTGTGGGGGGGGGGGTTGGTTGGTTGCTGATTAGCATTGTGGGAGCCCGGGGCCAGTAATGAGACTGTCGAGTGGCTCCGCTGGACACAGTGGCCCCTCTGATGAAAGCGTCCGGGACAATCCCATTTGATTGGGTGTATGATGCGCTCTGAAGAGGGTTGAAACCAAAGTTAACTTTGTCCTTTGACGGCGCAGCTACCTCCTGCGGTGATGTGTCAACACACTGCCTCAGAAACATGCGGCGGGGCTTTGTCACCGAGGCCGGACCAGCTGGGCTTTAATAACCAGCCGGGGACTCTCTGCTGGTGGCCATTATTGTCTTTACACATAGTGACTCCAAATTTTAACCAGGCCAGCAAAGTAACGGTTCGGTGCCACGACCACAGTGGTTGATAAGCCTCAAAGTCTTCAGCCACTTGAGAGTAACAACTGCACCTAAAAGCTGCTCAGTCTGACTGACGAGGAGACGTCTCACACACGTCGGTGATAACTCAAGGTTTTATCTCTCTGCCGTATATGGAAGGTCTCGTAAAACATATTTACAGTTTTATTAAATTTAGTTGATGTTCTGATCAAGAGACGGTTGAACTTTCTTCTCACAGCAGATTAATTTGCAGGTGATTTAGTTTCACTTTGCTTGTTCAGCTCGCAAACTGATTTAATCTCAGCTGTGAAAATACTTACGTTTTAAAGACGGTAATAAAATGACCATTACTCCACACTCATCATTTAACTAGTGCCAGACTGATTCATCGGATATGAGTCATTTATTTTTACAGAATAAACGTTGCAGAAAAGATTAATTTGTGTTTTTTATTTTGAGTAAAAACCTTTTTTAAGTTAACTTTAAACTTTGAGTAAATGTTTATTTACTTAATTCAGGTTCTATATTACATTTCTTTGTTTTGTTTGATAACGACACATTAGGAATCTTTAACTCTAATTTATCAGTCGAGGATATTTTAACTTCTGCACTTTTTTACTAAACACAATCTGTCTACAACATTTCATTCTTTGTCACAGTCGTAGATCTTTGTTTGTCTTTATCAAACAGATTTCGGACATTGTTTCTATAAATGTGTTCTTGTAGAATGGTCCTGCTGCTTGTGTTTATGGAATTAAACATCTGTCTTTTTAAAAAGTTTGGCTGAAATGAAACCGACTGAACAAAAAGAGGCTGTAATTCATTTCAAAGATCTGAATCTTCTCTAAAATGTATTATTGATTTGTGAGCAGCGTTGGAAGCTGATGAAGGTTTGTTGGTCGTCTTTGTCCGGCCGACAGAGGAGATACTGTCCTGCCGCTGTTGTCGGACCTGAGCCGACTGGACGGGAGCTGAGTCAAACAGTCGCTGAACTAATTGAAAAGAGGTGGAGAGAGACGTTTAGTTGTTTAGCGCGGTTGTAATCCAGGCATTAATACAGTGGACACAGCGTCTTTTAAGGATTTAAAGCGTAATCCTTTGTTGGCTTTTGTCCGGCGCAGACTGGAGGTCTATATACTTTCAGATCATTGTTAATTAAGGAGATTGACAGGTGTCCACTTGTAATTCTCTCTTTTGAGTCATTGCTGCCGACGAGGAAAAGAAGACCAGAACGTTGTGATGTTATAATTGGAGCCCGACTGGGTGGTCCACTTAAAGTTTGTTGGCGGAGGAGATAATCAAACATGAAAACTGAATGACAAAAACAAAATGATAATGTGGCGACAGCAGTCCGCCTGCTGGCTGCTAATTGTGTGATTTTAGTCGTTTCAGCAGAAAGCTACTGGAATATTTCCCTCTTGACTTCCTGTTACTTTCTCAGGTCATAAACAGCTCGTTTTGAGTTTGATCTTTTGTTCCAGTGATTGTTTGGAGTTTGAAGCATAGTCCCTTAAATGTGTTCACTATATATATAATATGTGATAAAGGGTCTTTTATCAATTGCTCCAACATGATCCAGGCTCCTTGTCTTTTATCTTATAATTAAATTACTCAATAACAGTATTTGATTTAGCATTAATATGGAGTTTTTTATGAAAACAAAAAGTTTCAGTGTCACATTATTGTCCCGTGATGGTGTAGACACTCATGCAAATGATCATTTAGGAGCAAACACGTTGAAGTAAGAATTTACAAATTATAAACACAAGCACAGACGATATGTTTTCAGTTATAATCCAATGTTCTTTGCTAATTTGTGGAAAATGGATCAGGTTTGATGTTTATGATGTTGTTAGCGTGTTAGCAGTGTCTCTTCTGAACCTGCCTGTTTGACCTGAACAGTAAAAGTCACCTGCAGTAACAGACGCTAATAAAGAGCTGCTGCTGGACGGTCGGTTGTTGTTGTTGTGAACACACTTTACTTTATATTAACAATATCACTCACACTGCTGCTACAGAGGCTTGGTCCAGTTTATTTGCTTCCACCAAGTTTATTAGTATTGAACGTATCATGTGTCCAAATCCCACCCTGAACGTGGCTGGACCCTCGATACACACGACAAGTGAGGTTAGAGGAAGGTTTCTCCAGAGAGAGATGGTTGGAATCATTAGGTAAATACATTGATCCACAATTATTATTATTTACTCCTCAAAAATCCAGAGTCGGTGTTTGTGAACTCGTTCAGTCCAAAACCAAAAGATGAAGAAAACCAGTAAATATTTTATTTGAGAACCTGCAACAAATTTTTTAGCCAAAAATATTTCTGTTAATTAATCAAGTAATTAAGAGTTTAATTGACCCACCCTGATGATAAGCATCGTTATTTTAGAGGTTAAAATGTAAGATCGTCAGCTGCTGTGAGTTTTTCATGGTTTTAAATCACGTTTTCACTCAGACGTCTCCTCAGGTTTGTTGATATGAACCTCCAGGTCCTTTTCACGGCCCCCTTCACCCACCCTGAGCCCAGCCACTCAGCCGGCCTGCCCCTATAAACAAACAAGTCAGCAGCTCGCAGCTGGTCATCGCCTTGGCAACAGTGGATCTGGAAGAAGCTGTTCGCCCCTCTTTTTTTTTTTTTCTTCTTTTTTTTTTAAGTGTGTCTTTGTGAAGGGCTCGCAGCGATGGAACCGCGGCACTTGAGGCGTCCACAATGCTGCCGGCTGAATGCTTATTTCATTTTCTGAACAAAAATGCAAATGTGGTGCTGCCGCTCTCTGCGTCCCACCTCCCTCTCCACCTCCGCAGGCCGGTGTGATTTGACGTTTGAAAGAACTTAATTTTCTCATGACAACGGATTTGTTCTGTATCCATGACAAAAATGAAACAGTTGGTATTTTTTCTTTCTTCTTTTAATCTCGGAGGTGACGGCTGATGTGAACGGGGTTAATTAGTCTCTACCTTTAATGTCAAATCTGCAGTTTCAGCTTCTAAACAGTCACATCTGAGGTTTCATTGTAGAAAGGTCCAATCACAATGAACGTTTTCTTTATTATCCTTTTTTTAAGGATTTGAAGCGACTCACGTGTAAAAGTTTGAAGTAAAACAAAAGAAATAACATCTAAAAACCTTCTCCTCCTTCCTGCTGCCTTTACACAAACTGGTCTGTCCTCAGAGCACCGAGCTTTCTGCTTCTGCAGAAAAACAAGAGGAAGACACTTTAAACTTGGCTCCTCAGACCCACTTCTAACATGTCGTCTTTTGTTCTGTGCAGATTCCAGGCAGAACAGTTTGCTGGGAGCGCCTCCCTCCTCGTACCAGTCCCAGTATCCAAGGTGAGTCCACAGGTTTCTCTCTGGTCGTCATGAGAAGATAAGTTCACGGTTAACATGTCAACATTCACATCTTAGCTTCGTCTCTTCCTGTGGGATGTTAGAACACAGATTTAAGAGGTGGAGAATTATATCGGTTGAGTTGTTTTATTTTGTCCTTTTTAAAGTAGAAATAATATTTTTTGGAATGAAACTCCGCCTCCTTTCCCTCAGCTTCCGTCTGTATGTTTCTTTCTACAACGGCAGGTAGAGCTCCTGTGAATTAAACATGTGGAGAACCTGCTCTGTGGTTGTTTTAGCTCATCTCCATTTAAATCCCTCCACAGATTTCCTGCCTTTTTACTCGAGCACTCTGCCTTCCTCTGTCGAGAGGCTTTACCGCCGCCACCGCTGCTGAATTAAGATTTTTCCCTGTCGCTTTAAAACAAATTTCTCTCGAGGAGGTTTGTGCAACTTAATGAGGCGGCACTAATGCAGTCGGAGGCTGAGGCGTTAACCGCTCGGCGGCCGCAGAGTCCGCACAGACCAGCTATTGATTCTGGCTCCAGGCCTCTACAAAGTCCCAATCAGGTTCTGTGGTTCAACTTCTCAGGCCCATTGTGGCTCGGTGTCAGCGCAGGTCAGTAGTTATTAGCAGCGACTGAACACAGTTTCTTTAGCAGCTCAGGAGCGGAGCAGATGAAATGCAGGAGGAACTTGGAGAGTGGGGATTATGGATTCCAGCGCTTGGTTAAGTCCGGCTCTGGTCTGAGTGTGACATGGTTCAGTAATGAGGGATGGCGCGGCCACTCTCACTTCTTTGTTACTGAGAAGAGACTTTTAATATCGCCGTTGGGTTGACACATTGTCCGGTGGCAGTTTGGAGGGCCTCGGTGCGGCGGCTCAACGCCGGCTCCCACGGACGCAACGTGTCGCCTCATTTGAGGGCCGAGGGTGATCCCGGCCGTATGGGAATATGGTTCATTTCATACTCAGCTCTTTGATGTGCGTGGACGCTCGTCGTCTCTGAGGAGAGGACGTTTTATCTCTTTGAGAACTCGATCCCTCGGCAAACGCAAGTCGATGGGGATTTTAGGGAGGTCACTTCAAAGCAGGATGAAGAGCCACTTCAGGAAGTTCAGCATTCTTATCTCCACTGTTTGTTGTGGATGAATCTGAACTCAGAAACTAAATCAAACTTTTTTGTTTTGATCAATGAATAAATGTTCAAAACAAAAAAGAATAAATGTTCATAAAGAGTTATAAATAATGAAGTGATAAAAGTTTATTTATTTGACCAAACACTTCAATTATTTAAATAAATCACAGAATGTTTTATTATTTTTTAGGGTTTATTACGGTTATTTTCAGGTTCTGATTAATTGTTTCTTGAAATAGATTTAAAATGTCTTTGTTTCCAAGTACAAGACAAATTCAAATGTAAGTTTGTTTAATATAAAGACACATAAATATATTAACTTTGCTGTGATATAAAACGAATAAATAGTCAATGAACAAAAATAATCAGCAGCTTCTCCGATTTTGAGTAATTTTTTTATTCAAGCTTCTCTAATGTATCAATATTATTTTGTAGTTTTCTATGATCAATATCTTTGGGTTTGAGGCTGTTTATCATGAGGCATTTTAAAAACACTTTTTATTGATAAATCAAAAATTAATTAATTTAATTGATGATAATAATATTAATAATAATAGACATCTTTAGTTGCAGCCTTAAACCTCATGAGATAAAATCCTGTCAGATGATTTGAGTCAAGATATTTTGATTCAGATTATTATGTCGATTGATTTAACGTCTCAACTCCAGGTTGTTTTTTTCTGGCTTCTTGAGAAACATTTGTTTCCCTCACACCAAATACATTTAAGACCATAACTTGAATATTTTCTTGGCATCAGAATCTGATTTTCGATTAAAGCCGACTTTTTATTTCTGGAGTAAAAATGAAATCAACTATGATGAACAATTCTTTTTTCTTTTATTTCCTGTTTCTTAACGAGAACGTGAGGTAAAACAGATTCACTGTGATGTTTCAGTTTGAACATCAGCTTCTTCTCTCAAGGTCTTTCAATCCACTTCAGACCAAAACACGGCCTGAAGCACAGAGAACGGGAACTTGTGTTGAAGCCGTGTTTCAGGAACTTGTCGCTGCTTCTCTGAGTCGTGACGGGTTTGTTGTGTTCTCGTCTCCAGGAACCAGCAGCAGCAGTCGTACGGTGGAGGCGGGGGTCATGGCTGGGATCGGACCATGCAATCGCAGCAGTCAGCGTATCAGCAGAACATGAACCGCGGGCGGGGCGGCGGGGGAACCGGCGCCAGCAGCCAGGGCAGCTACCAGCAGCGCTACGATAATCGCAGAGAGGACTGGAGCGATCGCAGGGACGATCGCAGGGACAACTGGGGGGGGCAGCAGCAGCAGCAGGTACATAACTTCCCCTCTGTCGGTTCCTCTGTGACGTAACAACTGTGGATTTAAATTATTAAAACATTGCTACGGGGGCGGAGCTTGAGTTTCTGATTGGTCAGGTTGTAATTTCAAAACTTAAGTTTAGTAAAACAACCTCAGAACTTCCGTTCTTCATAAATCTTAAACTTAACAAAATGTTTAAGTCCTTTCTAATTTGTCGAGCTGTCCATCATGACACAAAAGCATCTGATTGGCTGTCGATTCCTCGTGTCACGGAAAATGTGAATTTTCTTGTGTTTTGTGAATTTAATTCATTAAGAGTGTAAAAATATAACGAGGCCTTAAAAAATATTTATTTAAAAAATGTATTTGCCTAGAAGTTTATGGACGTAGGAATATTAACGACCAACGATCTAAAACCAGAACAAATAAAATGAAGAAATTCAGCCAACAAATATTTGACTTCATAAAAATCTCAAACAACTGTCACTGGTGATGAATCGATACAGAAATGGTTTTGCTGTTTGTAAATGTGTTTTGATCAGACACACAAACTCCAATAAAACCAACAGAATATTTTAATCACCACATATGTACACATCCTTTCATACTTTGATTTTGAAATGCAGATTCTTGAGCATTTTGTCAACTTTCAAATGCTTTCAGAAGAAGATTGATCAGCAAACTGATAAAAGAAACCGCTCCACTCGTCTGTTTCTCTTCAGTTTGGACTGAGAATAAAATTCAGATGTTTTATTCTAAAACTTATAAATCAGCCTGTTTTTTATTTTTAACAATTTGAGGGAGTGGTGCAGATGCATTAAAGGGTCAGTTCACACAATTTCCACAGAACAACTCATCTCCTTTGTGTATTTCTGTCCGTGGGTTTTATTTTTCCACCTCGTGTTCCTCTGAATTTTCCACAGACGTACTCGTCAGCGTTTCTAATCAGTGCTTTTTCTTTTTTGGTTTATATTTTGATTCATCAATCTTTTCCATTAAAACTGCTTTCAAACACGTTTTCTCAATAGAAAAGACGCTGTTTCTTTGTTTTAAGACCTGAAAAGTTTGTAAATGAATAAAGCGACAGATTGTTGGTTTGAGAGCAGAATTCATCATTGTTCATTTTGATTCTCGTGTTTTTAGGCCATAGATTTAAATACTTGGATTTTGAAATACATCCTTCCTGCAACAACACAACATGAAATAAAATGAACTTTCTCCTTCTAATAAATTTACCAGAGGTTTTTAATTTATCACAATGTGGAGCAGTTTATTATTTAGCGGCTGAATCTCTCCTGTTGGTTTTGTGTTTCAGGGCCAAGGCTCCGGCAGAGGTTACCCTCCTCCTCCTCCCGCCAGGAGACAGAACTGGAATTAGATAGGAAACTAACGATGGACTGTGTTGGGACGGGGACGGGGACAGGGACATTTTTAGGAGAAACTTTTTTTTCATTCTATTGTCTTGTACGATTGTTTTTTTGTTCCTTTTTATTCTACTTTCGAAAACAACTTCTTGTGTAACTTGTGATTTTTAAGCGAAACCGCCTGTAAAACTTAATACAAGTGAGTCGAGGACAAAGTGTCCTGCTGTGTTTAATTTTGAGAGAAATCTCCAAAACAGTCCATGTGTTTTACCTTAGAGATAAAAAAACCTGATGAAATAAACGAATAACATGATGAAGATATTTTATTTGTTTAGGAAAATAAGCTGTTTTAATTTGCAAAGAGAGAAACGTAGATTTTAAATCTTGTTGCAGGTTTAACTGCAGCAGATTTTACTTCAGGATATTTAAGGCATTTTATATTTTTGCTTTAATATTCTGCTGCATTAAAATGAGTCAGAAAACCATCATACATCCAAACGTCATGTTTATAGAACAAATCTCCAAATCCACCTTAAAAACATCCGAAATGTGACGTTTTTAAACCTTTTAAATTCCACAATTTAAAAACCAATGAAGAATTAAAATGAAAATATCATTTATTCAAAACTGGAAACAAATCAGCTGCGACAGAGAATATTTCATGACTTTCACTTTCAACCAAAACGTTTCTGGACTGGTTTATTTCAAATGGAGAAACAGCTGTAAACCGATTTATTTTTAAATTGGCTTTGTATTGACTTCATATATAAACCTGCAATAATTTATTTTCTCTGTAGAAATGGAAGCGTTCACATCCTGAATCTGCTCAGACGGTTTAGTTTCATCTGTCATTTATATAAGAAACACAAAGAAAAGAGAAAATCATCCGCAACGTCCAGATCCGTCTCTAATTACAGTGTGTGTGTGTGTGTGTGTGTCCGTGTGTGTGTGTCCGTGTGTCCGTGGCGCACAACAGAACCATAACTTTACGCACGGAGAGAAAAAGTCTTCTCCAGAGAATCCTTCCCGGGGACGTTGCCCTCGGGCCCGGTCCCGCGTGTCCTGCTCCCGGTGTCCCTACCAAGTCCTCCCGTACAGTAGATTGGACCCGATCATGCTGTTGGTGTATTCAATGAGCGCCGCGTCCGTTTGCGTCATGTTCATCTGAGCGTGAAGTCCCATCGGAGGACTGGGAGACAAGTCCTCCAGCTCCTCCGGGGACGACATGTGGTTCATCTGCTGCTGCGGGTTCGGTGTCATCACCTCCCCCGAGCTGCGCTGTCGGTGCCCGGGCTGGTTGGAGCCGTCGGAGTCGCTGCGGCAGCTCTTTCCGGTCTTGGACAGAACCGGAGACACGGAGGAGGACCGGCGCGTCGATGAGCACAGGCCGCCGCCGCCTCCTGCCTCCGGCGGCACGGCCTTGTCCTTGGACTGTCGCTTGAGTTTGTAGCGGTGGTTCTGGAACCAGATCTTCACCTGGTTCGGGCTGAGGTGGATGAGCCCGGCCAGGTGCTCCCTCTCCGGGGCGGACAGGTACTTCTGCTGCTTGAAGCGTCGCTCCAGCTCGAACACCTGCGCCTGAGAGAAGAGCACGCGCCGCTTCCTGCGCGGGGCCGCGTGCAGCGCCACCACCGACTTGGCCGAAGGGTCCATCCCGGCCAGGGAGCCCACCATCCCGGACATGTTCATCCCGCCGGACGGGCCCATGAATCTGGAGACTTGGGGGACACACGATTAAGAATGAAAATATAACGGTTGAATTGAACGTTTAGAAAAACGTGTTTCGATTCATTGATTTTCAGATTGAGAAAAATAAAATAAAACCACAGACGTAGAAAATATTGAAATTCAAAACGAAATTACCTGAAAGTTTTGTGGAACAAAAAATTTACTTTATCACAAATAAACGACTATTTCCTGACAGAGGCCTAACGAACGTTAATTCAATACACACACTGCAATCCCTGTTGAGTCATTTGTTAAATTTAAGTTCTAGTAAAAGTGTTTGTTCGTTAGATATTTATTAAAATGTAAACTTTAGAAAGTAGAAGTTAAATATTAAAACTGTCCTGAGTCATTTCTTTTCTTGTTGACGATCAAACTTTGGATTTTAAACGTGTCAGTGATTCTCCATCAGAACCCGAGTCCGGCCCGTCCGGGCCTCGCCCCCCCCCCCTCACATGAACAGTAGAAGGCTGAGCTCACTTGTCGGGTATCTCGGCTCCGGGTTACCGTACCACGCCGCCGCTCCTCCGCCCCGCACCGTGTCCTGGTACGACGGAAGCTCGCCCACGTTCCCGATGCCCCCGTTACAGAATCCACCGACGGGCCCGGAGAACTGCGGCACCCCGTGGGGCACGTGGTAGGGCCCGCCGGGTCCCAGGGCGGCTGCAGCGGTGGCCGAGGCTGAGGAAGAGGAGGAGGAGGATGAAGATGGGGAGGACATGTGGTGATGATGGTGGTGGTGGTGATGGTGGTGGAGATGAGGTGGCTGATGCTGCTGCGGCTGTTGCTGGTGCTGCATACCGGGCTGGGAGACGTGCGGCTGCCGGTAGGCGGGATCCATGCCGCCGAACCTCCGGTAGCTGTCCTCCATCGGGCTCAGAATGTCGCTGACTGAGAAGGGGGTGGAGTGCTTCGGGCTGAAGGACATGGCCACACCGGGCCCTCTGCTCCGCTGCTCCGGCTGGATGTGCTCGGGTTGGTCCCCCTCCCTCCCTCCGGCTTCTTGCCTCCTCTGCGTCCCTGAAGAAGTCCAGCTGATCGGCGGCGGGAGGAGCGGAGCTGCCCTTATCCCGCCGGACTCGGACTCACGGGGGGCGGAGCGACGCGGACAATGACAGTTGACATGAGGGAAACGGGTTTGGATCTATTTTCTGCTGCCGCCGCTGCACAGAGTCTGTGACCCAGAGAGAGAGAGAGGGAGGGGGGGGGGGGAGATTCCTTCAGACTGAGGGTCCGAGTCTCAATCACATGTTCCACACATCACAACAACTTCAACACAACATCACAACAACTTCAACATCACAACAACTTCAACACAACATCACAACAACTTCATCACAACATCTTCTTCTCTCATGTTTCTGATCTGAGCTCACTTCTCTTCATCGTCATCAACGAAGTGTCATCAACACAAGTTTTAATATTATTTACTTTATTTCCATCATTCTTATTATTTACATTTGATCTTAATGAGCTCACTCGTGTTTCTACTCACACACACACACACACACACACACCTGCCTTCGGTGGTGTGCGCGTGCGTGTGCGCGGGTCTGTTGTCTCACTTTCTTCTCCGTGAATGGATCTAACCGTCTGTGTGACGTCAGACTTCAGCTTCGTGTCCGCCTCATTTGTGACGTTGGAAACTTTGGACTCGGTTTAAAGTTTAAATGTTTTGTTTTCAGTAAATGAAATAAAGTTTAATCATAAATCACTTTCCTCAGATCAGAGTCACAAAGTGCTGCAGAAGTTAAAAGATCAAACAAAGTCAAACTATCCAGAATAAAGAGCTGTATTTAAATCTCCTGAAAGTTTGGATTCGACTCTGAATCTAAAATTAAATGAGTTTATTATTTTCTCTTGATGCTGATTAAGTTCAGATGTTTAGAGTGAAAATATTCTTTATTTATCGATAAATCTTTTCACTGTTTTATGTTAATTAAATGTCTCGTCTGTAAATAAATCAAATGAGTATTAAATAGTTTTTACAGCCATAAAACATGAAAATCTGTCATTTAACAAAGTTGTAGCCTGATTATTTTTGCTTTCTTATAGTTGCTTTAATAATGAAGTTAAGATCATTTGTAATAAGTTTAATTTCTAAATGTCTATTTGTCTAATTGTAGATACAGTTTTACCAATAAGTTAAGATTAAAGTTAAACCGAAACTCAAATTTAGATTTTATTTCAGATTTATCAGTTTACTTTATCATCAATGATCAATAATCCAGATTTAAAGCTGCAGCTTCAGTTCATTTCTCTCAGTGGAGATCAGCCAATCACCTGCTGACCTGCGGCGTCACGTCACCTCACGTCGTCCTGACGTTTTTAAAACCAAGATCCCGCGGCTCGTCCCCGTCCAGAGACCGAGTGCACCTCAGAGACCCGGACCGGGGCCAGACCCGTGCCAGGCCGGGACCAGACCGGGGCCCGAGCCGGGAAAGGCCGGGATCAGACCGAGGCCAGACCCGGAACCAAACTTCGTGCTGCAGGAGCCTGAAACCAGATTTGAAGACTCCTCCAGATGTTTCCAGATGTTTATTCCCTTTAACATCTGTATTTAACTCTGTAAGAAATTTATTATCATGAGTTTTTATTGTCATTTAACATAAATATTCATAAAGACTTATTGTTAAGTTGACGGTGAATTTAAAGTTTGGGATTTCATTATAATATTTATGTTTTAATGTGTTTAATCACTTTTATTGATCATGTTTAAAATGTTCTAACATCTGTATTTTCCGTGAGGATTTCTGTTGTGTCTGATTCTGTGAATGATGAAGATGATCACAGGTCATTTTATTAGAATGTGTTTAATAAAGTTTCTGATGTTTAACGACTTTAATGAAGCTTCATTTTTAAAACGAGTTACAGATAAACACGTTCTCATTGAAAGACATCTGGACTCTTCATGTACTTGTACTGTGTATTTTACTGAATGACTGTGAAGTTACAACATGTTTTCACCTTTAAGGAAAAGTCTTCATGTTTTGTTTTCAGGTTAATGATGAATTTGATCCTTTTCTAATCTTCAGTGGTGAGTTTTCATTCAGTTTAAATTATCTGTTCATTCATATGAAGTGGGAGTGGATTCTTTAAGTTAACATTCATAAAGTTATAAATGTTTAAATCACATTATTTCACAAAACTGAAAACCTTGTGTTTATAGTGAGAGAAGTTTCACCTCCAGCTGTTTAATAAAATCTGTCAGAAGAACAGATGGGAGTATTGTGACATTAAAAGGTCTTTATAATATTTATTCAATATTAATTCATTCATATTTATTTAAACTTTATAATTATACCTGATACGGGACATTGTGTCTGTGCTGCTCCACTCATTCATTCATATCACTTCTATTAAACATCTGAGTTTAAATCATGTTCTGTTTTCACTTCACTTAAATAATTCATGTCGTGTTTAACGTCTGATGTTAATCAAATGATATTTAATGTTTACATTGTTCATATGGACTTTAAGTGCGTTTATAGCAACTTCAAAGACCAAAATCACTTCTTATCTCTTTTTAAATTCCTTCGCTCCCATTTGTGACTTGTATCCTCAACAATTGATATTTGTCCTTGTTAATTTTCTTATTTATTGATAGTAAATAATTGAGAAGTTGATTCTAGCTATTAGGAATCATTGTTATATTTCTCAGCTGCTTCCTGGAGTTTGAAACAGAATATTTTGAATTTTCTCAACTTTTAGTCCAAAGAAATTAGATAAATGTTATAATATTGTAATTATACACATTTCGAACATTATGGTTAAAAACAAAGTTTGCAGCACAATTTAATCAAAAGAGTGAATATTCTAAAGTTTTCAGAGGATGGATGTTGACGTCAGTATTTGTCAGTATCTGTCATATTTCTGACATGTACATAATAATCTGTGCCTTTTCTCTGGAGACTGATTAAATAACATCTCTTCACCAACAATCCACAGATCCAGGAGATTCTGGACCTGCAGCTCGGACTGTGAATTTATCTCCTGCGGTTTGGTTTAAATAAAACTGATAAGTTAATAAAACATAAGAAAACTCCATTAACTCCAGATGACGTCACCCACACAAGATGGCAGCTTTCGTATCTGAGAGGTTTTGGCTTCATTGGCGTCGTCCATCTTTATTCTACAGTCCCATGATCCTTTGCTCAGCCTGAACCTCTGCAGGTATTATCTTGGTTCACGTTTTGTTTCGGTGTAAAGTTGTTTCTTCATCATCAGGCTTCTTCTTCCTCTTTGACGTCATGTCGACATTGATCTGTTCGTTTCCACCGTCTCTCTCCTCCGGTGTTTTTCTGTTGTTGAGAAAAACTTCCTGAGGAAACAGAAAACTCAGTGACGTGATTCATTTCAGCTCAGATTGTTTTTCCTTTTGGTCGGAGCTGAACCACCTGTGGCGTCGACTCCTGACTCTGAGTGAGGCTGGAGGAAGAGGAGGAGGAGGAGGCTTCTCCTCCCTCATGGTTTCCTTTCACTTCCCCTCCTCACATTCTGCCTCTCCGTCCATCTCCCCTCCGCCTAATCCCTCGCTCACTGGAGGAGCATTAGGCCGAGCAGCTGGGGCCCCTGAATGACTCTCGAAAAAAAGACAGGCCACTCCAGGCGGGGGGGAGGGAGGAGGGAGGAGGTGAGGAGGGGACGTCCAGACCACCTGGCTCCTGTAACGTAGAAGAATCCAATGACCTTTAACATCACAGGAGGAGGAGGAGGATGAGGAGGAGGAGGAAGAGCAGCTGACTGATGTGGAGACAAACTCCTGGGAACCAAGTTCTTCTTTCTTCAGTGTAATTGTGTCATAAAGAATCAATCAATAAAGTTGGATTATTTTAATAAACTCATTGTTTAAAGTACATTTCACACATTGCATTTTTAAACTTATACATTTAACATTTTCCATGTTGGAACTTTATTGACTCTTCTGTTATTTATATGCTTTGTTTCATTTTCCATTTTTCTTCTAGTAATACCTTCACTGTGTATTTCTGACATCACGGGTGTTTCCGCCTCCAGGAACAAACCAAGTTGGACCTGGTTACAGTTTTCAGTCAGAGGTCAGAGGTCATGCGTCCAGAAGTGTTCTTCAGAAATCGTTCAGTGTGTCGGTGAGCAGGTCGACTGAGGTCAAGACGCCATCTCTCACCACTTAAAGACGCATTACGAAACATGACAAAGTCTTTGTGTGTGTGTGTGTGTGTGTGTGTGTGTGTGTGTGTGTGTGTGAGAGAGAGAGATGCTGAGACACACTGAAGCTCCAGAGCGCCATCGTTAGGTTGATTATGGAGTTATTCATTTAAGTACATGTGATGTGATACTTGATCATTTATAGTTTCTTGTTAGAAATTTATATTTTATTTTATTTTATTTTAACTCATAACTAACTCATTTCAGATGAGATCTAAAGATCTAAACTTCTCACATGCTTCAGGTCGATTTTCACGTTTGAACAAAGATCACAGAAACGTTAAAAACAGGAATTCGTCTTTTCATCTCTCCTCTCGTTAAATAATAATCTCATCATCCTCGGATTAATCTGCTGAATCTGAGAATCACTTCGGGTTGAAGTGATTTTTCATGCATTTGGAGTAATTTCCCTTTTAATACTTATAATAGACCTTTAGCAGATAATCTCATAGTACTTATTACTCCAACACCCCCCCCCCCCCCATATAATAGTCTCTGCTGAGCTGTGACATCATGAACATCTGCAGGAGAAACTGAACTGAACTCAACATCTGTCCCTTTCATGTCTGTGAAGCTGCATTTACACTCCAGCCCATGAGGGGGCGATACGCGGTCACTGTCTCATGAAGCACCTGTCACCTGAGCACGTGTGTGTGTGTGCGCGTGTTGCAGGAAACCAGCTGCTGCAGGTCAGTGAGAACATCTGTTAGCTTAGCTGCTAACCCCCAGGTCCCTCTGACGTCAGGCTGAGACAGTTTCATTAATACTTTGATTGATGTGACTCAGTTTGAATTAAACGGTTCAAACCCGGAACAGCAGCTGACTTGTATTTAAAGGGGATTCTGCCACAGAGCTAACATTAGCATTAGCACTAGCACCGCTCACCAGCTGGCTCATTCGTTCTTCCCTTGTATCTGAGTACTTTACTGTGTATTCTAGTACTTTACTGTGTATTCTAGTACTTTACTGTGTATTCTAGTACTTTACTGTGTATTATAGTACTTTACTGTGTATTATAGTACTTTACTGTGTATTCTAGTACTTTACTGTGTATTCTAGTATTTTACTGTGTATTCTAGTACTTTACTGTGTATTCTAGTACTTTACTGTGTATTCTAGTACTTTACTGTGTATCAGTTACTTAGAGAGAGAGTGTATGCTGGGTATGTACGTGTTGCTGTAATTGAATCATTTCCCAATTTGGAATTAATAAAATCTATCTATTGTCTGTCTGTCTGTCATCTGTCTGTCTATCTATCATCTGTCTGTCTGTCTGTCTGTCTGTCTATCATCTATCTGTCTGTCTATCATCTGTCTGTCTATCTATCATCTGTCTGTCTATCTATCTATCTGTCTGTCTGTCTGTCTATCTATCTGTCTGTCTGTCTGTCTGTCTGTCAGTCTGTCTGTCTGTCTGTCTATCATCTGTCTGTCTGTCTGTCTGTCTGTCTGTCTGTCAGTCTGTCTGTCTGTCTGTCTATCATCTGTCTGTCTGTCTGTCTGTCTGTCTGTCTGTCAGTCTGTCTGTCTGTCTGTCTATCGTCTGTCTGTCTGTCTGTCTATCGTCTGTCTGTCTGTCTGTCCTTCATCTATATCTCTCTAAAAGTCTTATTGTTAACAAGTTTCCATGACTGTTATATTACGCTCCAGTTACTAAAAACTGCTGAAAGCACAACGATGAACCACAAACTGTAAATGAACCTGACGTCTCCACTTCCTCCCTCGACCCAGACATGACGCTGATGTGTGCACGTGAAGATGTGAATCTGAGGGGGGGCGGAGCTGCAGCTTCAGGTGCTCGACCAATCGTGAGTCAGTCTCAGCTGTCAATCAAGACATTTCACCTTTTATATCATCAAGTGATTAAAACCAAACTGATCAGAAACATGAAAGGAAACATCAGGAAGAGAAGAACGACCTGAAATGACAGAAACCGTGTGTGTGTGTGTGTGTGTGTGTGTGTCTGTGTCTGTGTGTGTGTGTGTGTGTGTGTGTGTGTGTGTGTGTGTGTGTGTGTGTGTGTGTGTGTGTGTGTGTGTGTGTGTGTGTGTGTGTGTGTGTGTGTGTGTGTGTGTGTGTGTGCTGGTGATGGAATCTTTTGATCAAGCTTCTGCTGCCACCTGCTGGCTGCAGGAAGTCTGGCGTCAGCAGCATGTTCAAGTTTAAAGATCTATAAACTCTTTGTGAAACATTTATATAAATGTATTCTTGTATTAATAAATAACAGTTAAGTTAGAGATGACAACATATGTGAGTTGTTGTAAGATACACAGTTAAACATGAACAATAACAGGAATAATTAAAAATAAGGAACAATCAACTTAATGAAACATCAACTTAGAATAACATTTAATTACATTATACAGGAAGATTAGTTTTAAATGATAGAAACAGTGTTTTCATAAGTTTGAATCAATTAACTTCAAAACATAGAAAACTGCTGTTAATACAATAACATTAATAATATTAATAATAGAACCTTTATTTCTTTCACAATCTGCTCCACATAGAAGCAGCTGAAATATTTCTACATACACATGTGACAGAACTTTATTCCAAACTTTGATTGTATGTAGTCAACGTAAAGTAAGTGTGTGTGTGGATATATATATATATATATATATATATATATATATACAATAAATAATTCTGTTTGATTTTAAATATACATTAATAAGTTCTTATTAGTTGACGACATAAGTTTATAATATCAACAATATATTCTTTCATTGAAAAGTGTTAAATGAGCTGAAGTAAGCAGAAAACAAACTCTCCTCCTCCTCCTCCTTTTCTTCTTCTTCTCCTCTTCTATAGCAGCAGGTGACACTGTCTCAAAGCTTTGACCCCCCCTCCCTCTTCTGACATCATCCCTCTAAGATGAGCTGACCTCTACCCCCCCCACACACCCACACATCCAGGGGGTCTTTCTCTCCTTTGTCACTTCGCAGTAAATGAGACGTTTAATCCGTTTAAAAAGGAGAAAGAACAAACTTCTTCTAAATCCTCAAAGTTCAAACCTGTGACCTCATCACATCTGATGAATGTTAATCATGTGACATCTTATTATTTTGATATTTACTAAATGATATTTGACAAATGCTGTCTGAACGGAAATTGATAAAACAAAGTCAGAGTTTCTCCCCATGAAAACATGATGAGCTCATCTGTACTGTGATAATTCTCATTAATATAAAGTCTATAAAACCTGAACTGACGACAAAGTCTGTGCACAAGATATTTAAAATGTAAAATTAGAAACGTTAAAGAAACAGTTCAACACTTTATGAATTAGGAGTTTACACTTTAACAGAGACATTTATGTATTTATACAACTTCTCATCCAACTGCAAAAGATCCCATTTAATTCCATTAAATACAGAATCCAGTCACTTGATGTTGGGCTTTAATGTTAATTCTCAAACATTTATAATCAATCAAAACAGAAATCTCCGGTTTTTCTTTGCTCCCTGAAATAAATTAGAAACTAACTTCTTCAGGATTTTTTTGACATATAAAGGCAAAGAAAACCGTGATAATATTAGATGAGAAATAGAAACATCTTTCTCCTCTTTATTATTTGTCTTGGTTCCAGGTTAAGAACCACATCTGTAAACACTGATGAGCAGCAGGTCAAAATAAAACGACCACTGACGCATTAAGTCGTGTTAAATTACTGTGACTACATCAACAGGACAAATAAATCATTAAATACATTTTTCTCACTTACTTCAATACATTTTTATCAGCATATAAAACTTTTCTAATTTCTAATTATTCCACATTTCTTCTCGAGTTTTGATTTTCTTTACTGTAGCAGAGCAGCCTGTTAAAATAAGTATTCAGCTGTAACGGCAGGAAACAGATACTGTAAAGTTTAAAACCTTAAACAGTAATAATAATAATAAATAATAATGTGTCAAAGATTTAGATTTTAAAGTTGATAGTGTCGTCAAATATCAATTGAATTATTCAGGAAATGTTTTTCATATTATTAATTTCAAACAATCTTGAACATATCAATATAAAAACCACTCCACATTAGAACTAATATATAAAGTCTGAAATGAAATCACACCTGCTCCGACTTTTATTCACCATCATAAATATCCAGTTTATTACAAAACACCTCACGTCAACATTATAAATAGATTTTATAAAACACAGGGAAACGTCTCCTGGTGACAGAAGTGACTCTTCAGCTGCGAAACACAACGAGAACAACGACAAACAGATACAAGAACCTTCAGATGGTCATCACTTCAACTCTCTGAGCACATCGGACAAGCAGCTGTGCACATCTGGAGGAAAAGAAGCTTTAAAAATACCAATAGAGAATCAACAGGTTTTCAGTTTTAAAGAAAGAAAATCCAAATCAGAAACCACCAGAAATCAGTCTTCATTTTTTAAGTGTGCTTTAACTTTAACATTTGATTTCCCTCACCTGTGTTTTTACATCTCGTTTAAAGAAACCAGACTTTCTGGGAAATACACATTTTTCTGATTATAACAAATAATAAGATTTTACCAAACTCCATTTATAAAAGTTTAATATTTCTCACGTAGTGAATTTTCTGGTGTATCGTGGTTCCTCACTTGAACTGGTCTGCCTCAGTCCCAGTCCTCACCAGCTCCAGTGGTACATGTGCGCCAGCTGCTGCACCCCTGGGTGCTGCGGCGGCGGCAGGCCGGGGTGCTCGGGGCCGTACGGGTGCAGCAGCTGGGAGTAGGCACACAGAGGCAGGCTGAGGCCGGACCTGAGAGGACCCTCCAGGTCCTGCGCGCTGATCCGGTCGCAGGGCTTCCCGTCCTGCACCAGCAGCGGGATGGCGACCCTGCGGCCCGGCAGCAGCTGCAGCGCCTCCAGGCTGCGCTCGGCCCGGGCCCGCTTCATCTTGTAGCGGTGGTTCTGGAACCAGATCTTCACCTGGTTCGGGGTGAGGCGGATCAGCCCGGCCAGGTGCTCCCTCTCCGGGGCGGACAGGTAGCGCTGCTGCCGGAAGCGACGCTCCAGCTCGAAGGTCTGCGCCTTGGAGAACAGCACGCGCCGCTTCCGGCCGCGGCTCTTCTGCGCCTCTGCCCCCCCCGGGTCCCGCTCCGGGTCCGGGGCCTCGTCCGCGAACCGCTGCGGGGATTTGGGCTCAGGTCGAGGCTTGAAGGAGAGACCGTGTACTGCAGGGGGACAAGTAATCTGATTACCCTCTGACTCCGTTACTCTGAAACTATTAGTTTTCTATTGATCTGTTTCTTCTGCTTTGGAAAAGAAGCGTCACGTGAACAGTGAGAAACACGTCTCCTGCACGAGACGTCATCAGCTGATTGAGTAGAGTCAAAGAAAAACCAGATGTCGTTTGAATTCTGCAGGAAAGAGACACGCGGACAGAACCAGCTACACGCGGAGGGGTGAAGAAGATCTGAAGTCATTTTTAAACTTAGCGATAAAGGTGAAAATACATTTCTAACATCTTTCAGTTGGATCTGGATCTTTCAGCGGGTTCACACAGTTCCGTGTAGGTTCTGTAAAGACGTCAGATTTAAAGCTTGGAGGCAGAAATGAGATGAAGCCAAGTTGCACATGGAGGTGAATTAAATGAATTAAATGATTTAAATGATTTAAATGATCATTATCATTAAATGTCCTCACGTGAGAAGTGCAGGCTCCCGGCCCCGCGGCTCCACCGGCCCAGGGTCCCGGCTCCTCCGCCGCTGCGCTCACACAAACTCCGCGCGTTAAATCCCCGTTTCTGCGGGTTTTCCGAGCCTGAGACCTCCGGGTCGTCCTCCTCCGTCTCCTCGGTACCGGAGCCGCCGCTGGACCTTCCCGTCGGGTCCGGGAGATCCAGGATGTCCCGCACGGAGAACCCAGTTCTTGTGATTGTGCCACAAGACATGGCGCGCGTGAAGGGAAGGAGAGGCGAGGCAAAGGAAGCGGGGAGTTGCAGGTTCGAGTCCGCGACGCTTCACCGGCTGCAGCCCGTTAAAGAGGAGCAGACACCGGAGGACCTGCGTCCATGGAGGTCGTTAAATGAAGCGGGAGCCCGGAGCTGCTCGGGCCGACCGGAGGAGAGGGTCTAACGGCATGAGGGAGGGAGTGGGGGGACGTGAGGAGCGCGTGTCCTCCGTCCTTTTTAGCGACGTGTGTGTGTGTGTGTGTGTGTGTGTGTGTGTGTGTGTGTGTGTGTGTGTGTGTGTGTGTGTGTGTGTGTGTGTGTGTGTGTGTGTGTGTGTGTGTGTGTGTGTGTGTGTGTGTGTGTGTGTGTGAGAACCGTTAAAAGGGACGGGGGCGGGTCCCGGGAGTCAAGAGGAGGGTGTGAAACTGAACCGGGATCAGATCAGGGAGGAGATGAATGTTTAATGATGGAGGATTAGAAAGAGAGAAACAAACCATTTACATTTAATGGACCCTGATCCGCTGCCTGTTCAGAGGAAGAAGAGTTTTTTTATTCAGAGGAAGAAACGTGCAAAAGTTAAATTAATAAGTAGAAATATTAAATGAAAAATACAACAAAGTGAAAACCACATGACGCATCAAATATTTAATTTAAGTTCATTATTTGTTGCTCGTAAACCCACAAGAGTTAATTAATTAATTAATAACCCAGCAGATGCATTAGAATAAAGTTCTTCTGATGTGTTTGTTTTACTCTAATTAACTAAACTTTTAAAAGCACCGTCAGAGAACTTGCATTATCTTTAAATATGAAACGTTTCCAAGCAGATGTGTAGAAACGACCTGAAGCTGGATCAGTGCCGGAGCAGCAGCGACCTGAGATCTGCTGTGTGTTTGTTGTGAGGATTAACTGAAGAGTCTCTCTTACTTTATATCTGTGTGTTCTTAATAATCACTGGGATCCTTTAATTCTCCTGCAAAACAAACTCAGACCTTCTCATTGTGATTCTCATGGATCTGTTCTGATGCTTTTTCCTCATGTCGACTGTTTCAGTCTGGATTTTAAAAGCCTGTATTCAGTGATGAGGGAATCTAGATTTACTAAGTGTTTATCACCAGGGTCTTTAGTTAATAGATGATTAAATAGCACAGGGACACACTGAGTCTGAGATAAAACCTCTTCAGTCATTATATGCGATGGAACTATTTGATAACGGCGTGTATCCCTCCGCCTGGTGCCGCATCTCTGGCTGTCAGGCAGGTTCACAGGTGAAGTGGTCGGCAGTGAGCTGCACATAACTGGTCCCGGTATAGGAAAATAGAACACGTTCCGAGGGGCCCTTCCCGTGTTGGGGCCCCGGTTAAATGAGGGTCTCTATTTCTGTCTCAGTTTTAGGGACCTTGAGAGTCCAGAGAAATGTGGACAGCGTCGTCAGGAGCAACCAGAGCAATAAATCGTTAAATCATGTTTTCAATCATAATTGTTAAACATGATGGTTCCTCATCGTGTAAATTAAAACTTATATCATCATTCAGGAAACTGTGGTGGACGTTCTTCAGTGTTCTGATATATTTATACTTCAACAGTTGATTTGATTTTGATCATTTCAGCTGTGATTTGTGTTTTTCAAATGTTCCTCTTGTCTCAACAAAGAAAAACAAATCATCAAACTGCTTATTTTCTTATTGCAAGCAAAAAAATCTGAAGCAGCAAAAAATGTCCAGTGAAGGAACAACATATATTTTTTATTATGTTAAATAAAAATATGAGTTAACAGTTTATTAAAAGATTTAAAATGAGTAAGAAGGATTTAAAAACAGGGTCTTTGAGAATTTTCTTCTTTTTTTGGATTTGTCTGTCTGGTTAGTTTACTGTGTGATGTGTGTGCCAATGAGTTGTGTGTGTGTCTGTGTGTGTGTACATGTGTGCGCCTGCTGGGTGGTCGAACTCTGCAAACAAACACACGACGAGCCCACGGCCACAAAGACGGCACAGCCTCCACATTTATCCCATTTATTCCCCCTGAACACTTTATAATGGCCTGACACACACACACACACACACACACACACACACACACACACACACACACACACACACACACACACACACACACACACACACACACACACACACACACACACACACTCTCACTATCTGCTGGGAATACATGTGAGGCTGCTGGGAGTTGTCATGGTATTCACACTGCAGCCTTCAATAGACTGTCCTCTATATTCATGACCACACACACAGACGTGCACGGACACACACACCAGTTGAGTTTATTTTAACAAATAATAGAATAACACCTGAAAAGAAATGTAACTTATTAAATTGGTATTAAAACACGAAAACCAGTCAAATTAAATGTGAAAACATGAAGAATTTACTAAATGTAACACGTTAAAATAAAAATAAATAAATAATAAATATTGTTTTGTTTGCATGGAAACAAATACTTTAAATATTATTCATTAATTAAATAAGATAAAATAGATAAATTGGAAGATAAATAGAAAAGACAATCAAATACATTGAAATACCAAAATATCATTAAATGTCTATTCAAATAAAAGTAAAGAAAAAAGGAAAACTCATCACAAATGTATTTACAATTGGACAAAATACATAAAAATAGATAAATGTTGTGATTCACCTGTTCTTTATTTTAAATAAAACAAATAATAAACGGGTGAATAAGATCTGATTGAAACTAGAATAAAACAAAACAATGTCATTCAAAAATGAAAAATAAAACAATATAATTGATGTGACTCGGATTAAGATGCAGTTACTCAGTTTTATGATTCATGTTGTTTTTTGTTGTTGACGTGTCAGAGGGTTTTGTTGTTGATGTTGTTTACGTCTGTTTCGACTCTGATTCTGTTAAAAATCTGTTTTCTGTTTTAATTTCCTACTTTTTTCAAATCGTTTTATTCTGTCACATTTATAAAGAACAGTTCAAAGATGAAGAACAAGTGAACCGAGCACATCTGGATTTTTAAAGTAAAAACAAACTAGGAAATATTAAAAAGGAAACATATCAGATATTGTTATCCTGAAAACAGAAAATAGAAAAAGACAAATCATGAATCTTAGTCTCATATTAATATAATTTTATTTAGAGATGCAGAACCTCCCCTAACCTCCAGGGGGCCCCTCTGTTCAAACCTGAGCTCAGACTGCCCTCTGGTGTCTGATTGAGGAACTGCAGAACTGCAGCTCAGACACATCAGCACATTTTCATAAAAATAAACTCTGAACCTGAAAAAGACAAGAGAATTTAAAAAATAGTGAAAATGTTTGAAACAGAACAGATTCTGTCCGGAGATCAGATCTGTTTTTGTTGAGGTGAACGATCTGTAATCCTGTGACGAATGAAATAATTGTTCTATTATCATGATTGTTGTTATTGTGGAATTCTCACTTACGTGTGCAGCTGCCTAAAGAAATGACAATTTCACAAGTTATCACTGTGTAACTTTTAATTTTCTACCCTCCCTCATTGATCATTTTCTAAATAAATGTAATGAAAGTTCCCCAAGAGGTTCTTTATGTAATTGACTGGAAATGTCTGAACATGTAAACTCACCCAACTGATGCCAAACTACACAAAACATCATTTATACGTTAAAGATAAATTACAGGCCAGTTTCCAATGAGAGGGAAACTTTAATTCGTGAATTAGACCAATAGGAGGCGCTGTTGCATTATAAATAAACTGAGGAGTGTTTTCAGTAACTTCAGTTTACTTTGTAAATCACGTCTCTGTTCACAGACGACCTCTGGTGACGGTGTGATCGTCCTCCATCGTCTTTCTCTGACGACAACAAACACGTCCACACTAAAGAGAAGTTGTCGACCGGATTCTTCAGAACTTCCAGGTGTGTTGGACTCGCTCACAGGAGACACGGGAATGTTCTGAACATCCGTTTCATGACGTCCAGTGATGCTGCAATGAATTCTGGGATTCAGTTACAGCTTCGCATACAAGATACACACAACAACCACAAAGAGACAAAACGTGACAACAAGGAGACAAAAATTAGTTTGAAAAGACAAATTTCAGAAGCAGAAATTTAAACATGTCAACAAAGACACAAAACATCCGTCTTGACCTTTGACACATGAACGTGTGGAACTGAAAACTGACTCATCTACAGAAACACGTTTTATTTACAACTTTCTGATTTGGATTCAAGGTTCTTAAAAACCACATGAACAAATATCACTTTTTGTGTTTTAATTTAATTAAATAACCACATGAAAACTATTTTACACTTTTGATGTATTTCACAAAACAGACGAAGCAAAAATTTTGTAATTTCCTCAGATGTATTTTTAATAAATTTCTTCAAAATAAATTAAACATAATCTTTTTATTCAAGTGTTTCTTTTATCTCTCAAAATGCAAATTACTGAAGGAAATTTAATTATTAGATTCATTTAAATCATTTGATGAATCTTTAATGAAAGAATTCGTTTTTAAATCCAGACTTTTATTAAATTAACAGTTAAACATAGATTTCTTCTGTTAAACGGAGTCATGTGGTTTGTTTTTGTTTTCAAAGACGTGGCAGAAATAAATTCTCTGTGTTCATCTCCCGTTGCTGATTGGTCCGAACAAAACCATCAGCCAATGAGAAACGAGTACGATGACCGAGCCCTCGGAGTCATTTACAGAAAACATGCTAATGCTGAAGTGGACCAATCACAGAGGGACAAGTGATTCAGGTGGAACTGGGTTGTCTGAAAGGAAACTTCTGCAGGTGAAAGAGAGAGAGAGAGAGGAGAAGAGGAAGAAGAGGAGGAAGACAGGTGAGAGCTCAGCTGTTTGTTTTCAATTCATTCATGTGATTCCTGCAGAGTCACTTTGTGTTTTCACTTATTTATAGTTTGAGCAATTTTCAAGCTAATAATAATAATTTAAAAATGAAATCAAGTAACAGCACAAATATATCAATGAAAACACAGATTTCCTGTAAATTAAGTAAGAACAGTAACAAATGACCTGAAATAAAATATATGTTGAGAAAATATTCAAAGAGAAAGATAGAAACTGATTTGACGTCGTGTTGATGTTTATATTTATCTTGTTTTCAGTAAATTAATTTGAATGTTGTCGTCACCGCTGCTTTTAATGAACATGTTTAAAATCCATTCTGTCACATCACAGCAACTTTATAATCACACATTCAAAAGTTACGTGAAAATAATTTTCAGTTCATTAATCTCAGATGTGATTTTAAATCAGACGTTAACTGTTCAAGTTCTTCCAGTTTTTAATGACACTGCTTTACAGACTTTAATGTCTCATCACTCCACCGTTTGTTTCATCTGTAAATGTATTTAATCTCTGTTGGTTCTGAGTCTGTTGGTCGTAAACATGTTTCACGTCTGATTTCTAAACGTGTGTCAGGATGATTCGTCCGCTGCTGCTGTGTTTCTTCCTCTGCGTCGGGTTCGGCCGCGGCAAACCGACAGAGAAGAAGAGTCGAGTGGTCAAGGAAGAGCCGCTCAGCCACGTCCGGCACGAAGACGACAAAGGCTTCGAATACGACCACGAAGCTTTTCTGGGAGAAGATGAAGCCCCCAAATTTGACAAGCTCCCCCTAGAGGAGAGCGTGCGTCGACTCAGGTGAGTTAAATACGTGAATAATAAATTAATTCTTTAGCTTGAAGTTAGATTCACAGAGTTAAAGACGAAGAAGTCCACGTGCTCCCGAGCTGTGGACGTGTCCCTGGTTTCAGGTGTGTCTTTCTGTGAATGAGGCGTCTTGTTGGAAACGTTCAGGTTTTTATTTCCTGTTCTGCGAGTTTTCGTGAACTCGACTCGTTCAACAAGTTAAACCTGGTGATGGGGTTTTTTTTTAAATCGTTGAAAAGAGGCTGAACTTTATTCAAAATTCAAAAAGAGTGTTTATCAGTTGTTAAAGAATCAGATTTTCTTTAAATAAAATCAGTTTAATGCGACAGGAACACGATGATATCAGTCGTGTGCTTTAATACTTTGAAAGCTTCAGACCTTCATGAGCAGCTTCCTGTCTCTGCAGCCTGATCGTGGACAGAATCGACGTCAACAAAGACGATTTCATCTCAGAGGACGAACTGAAGATCTGGATCCAGACCGTTCAGAGGAACCACACGTTCGACCAGATGGAGAGTCAGTGGAAACACTACGACGCCGACCAGGACGGACTGATCAGCTGGGACGAGTATAATCACACCAAGTACAGCGGTAAGACCATTGAAACGCTGGCTATCGAACTCCGAGTCACATTCATGAGACGCCTCTGATCCGTTTGTGATCACCTCCGACAGACGTCACTCAGCTGGACTCAGAGTTCAACTACAGCAAGGTGATGGTGCGGGAGGAGCGACACTTCAGAGCCGCCGACAGGGACGGAGATTTAAAAGCAGACAAACAAGAGTTCAACGCTTTTCTTCATCCTGAAAACTTCCAGCACATGAAGGAGCTCGTGGTTCAGGTGAGTGACGTCACGTGACGTCACATGATGTCACGTGATGTCACATGATGTCACGTGATGTCACTGATTCCGGCTCCTTCAGTATTTTAAACGCTTGTTTTGATTTGTGCGAACAGGAAACGATGGATGAAATCGACAAGAACGGAGACGGCTTCATCGACCTGAAAGAGTTCATGGGTAAAAAGTTCTGCTCACAACTTTATAGATTTAAAACGTGATCAGTTGACGTCCTCACATGTTTTAAAGAAGACCACACAGTGAGAGTAATCTGATTCCCCTGTAATCTGATTACTTGGCTGCAGATGACCTGCACATCCTAGACAATGAAGAGAACGTTCCAGAGTGGGGGGAAACCGAACGTGAGCATTTCTTGGATATAAAGGACAAAAACAAAGACGGGAAGTTGGACAAGCAGGAAACCATGGACTGGATCTTCAAGCCTGATTTGAGCTACGCTGACGCTGAAGCTAAACACCTGGTGACGGAGTCCGACGCCGACAAGGTCCAAATGTTTCATAGAATCAACGGATTTAGTCTCAGTTAGTTTCTTCTTCACCTGTTCAGTTCGTTTACTTGTTGTTTTCCTTTTCTTCAGGATGGAAAACTGACCAAGACGGAAATTCTGAACAACCACGAGATGTTTGTTGGAAGTCAGGTGACGAACTACGGAGAAGCTCTTCTACGACACGACGAGTTCTAGATGTTTACATAGAAAACGTGATTATTACTTTTGTATGAAACTTTATTTTTACTCCTGTTTTTCACTGGTGCATGAATCTGGGTTATTTTTCTGGTTAAATGTTTATTGGTCAGTTTAATGTCACAATCTGTAATCTGACTAAAACAACTTCTCTACAATAAAAATAAAAGAACATTCCTAAATGTGTGTTTTGAGTTTTTACCCTTTAAACCTTCTTCTTTTTATTAAATATAAGATTCTATTTTTTACATGTGGTGTTCAAACTGTAAAATGCTGTGTGGACGTGGTGAGTTTTATCAGTGTGGACGCAGACTTCTGACACTTCTCATTGCTCCTGAAGTCAAAGTTAATTTGTCTTTTGTCTCTTTAGAGCGAAGACGGACAGACGAGTGTTGTTCACGAACGGAAGCAGAAGAGGAAGAAGACAAACGGCTGAGACGCGGTGAGTGAACGAGACACAGAACAACAAAATAAAACTCAAACTCTTCAGCTGATCAGAGTCTCAGGGACAGTTCACTTCATGTGTTGAAGTCAGGTATCGTACGACATTATCACTAAACTACTTGGAACCATCACAGTAACACTTTCATTAAAAGGGTCAAACGTTTGCTGCGTTCTGGAAGTTTTAAAAATAGTTTTTTAAAGTTAAGGTTCTAAAAGTTCTGCAGGACAAAGTAAAGACTGGGTCTGTCTTCTGTCCCTCTAGCATGTTTTCTTTATTCCATATTTAAATGATGAAGGCGGAAAGAGGGACAGGTGGCACGGAAGTGAAGGTAAATATTTCAAAATAAAAGCTTCGAGGATAGCAGCTGGTAAACCATCAAAATAAAAGTGCACCTGACTGTCATGAAGAACCAGGCACTTTGCAAATAAAGTTTTCACCTGTAGCTTCAGATCAACAAACATTTAGCAGTTAATTCAGTTAGTGTCATCCTGTAAGTATTTCAAAATAAAAGCCATGAACGGTAAGAATGCTGTATAGGAACAAATGAAGCGTCAAACCTGTAACAACGTGGAGATGAGATTATATCGTTTCCACAGACAATCATCAGATTACCTGAACCTTGGTTTTACAGTGTGAGCGAGTTTGAGCTTGACTGACCGATGCTCTTGTTCTCGATGTTTCTCTCTGGAACAATCGACTCTTGAACGTTGTGTGAGAACGAGGCGACGACTCAGGTGAACCCAGCATCACTTTATGTATCCTCTCTGTTCTGCACGTACGGTGGCGGCGGCTCAGCGCTGTGAGCCCAACTGAGGCAAGCAGCTTTACAGAAGCTTTAGTCGCCGTGGCAGGAAGTGACTTTCCAGCTTTTCCATCATTAATACCGGACTGGGACGTCTGACACAGCAGCTGGTCGTCGTAACGAGGCGTCTCAGACTTAGAGGGATTTCTCCTCCAGATTCCCATTTGGCGACAGACAGAGGCGTCGCGCCGCAGAATGAGAGGAAACATGAGGATGTGATCTACTCTCCTCGATTCCTTCTCCCTTTCCTCTTCCTCATTCCCTTTCCTCAGTGGCCATTTAAACATGTAGGCCGAGATTTAAATGAAAACAGACGACACGACATCAACATTTCTTCTTTATGAAAGATGCAAATCAAACAAGAAAGTCAAATAAAAGGCCCCTGAGGCTCAAACACAGATGACAAAGTTTGTTTAGTTAATTCTTTGCATCTGTGTTACAGAGCCATGCTCTCGTTGTATTTGTCTCGGTCAGGCTCGGGGTCTTCGAGCTCCTGCAGCTCACGATACGTGTTACATGTAATACTTAATCAAAAGGTTTTTAAAACAGTTATCTGTTCATCATCACAGATTTTAATATACATCCACAGTGAACAGCCTGAGGTGTTTTTTTTCAAATGAAAGTGAAACATCAGGAGGTTCATTTCTGCAGCGTCTCAGTAAACCTGTGTTTCTGCAGCGTGTCCAGCAGATGGAGCCACTGATCTGCTGCCTGATCTCATCTGAGATCCTGGGGACATTAAAGAATGAGACGAAGAAGAGCTGCAGTGACTCCAAACTTTAACGAGCCTGTAAATTATTCAATCAACAGAAAGAATGAGAGAAGAAATAATCATCACAGAAAAGAACAGATAAATAAAATATGTTTTACATAGTTGAACTTTTTACATCAGACACAAATACATCTTTCAAAATGTAACATTTCAAAATGTCTTCAACTGGATAAAGTCGGTGCTGGATCAACGAAATATTAGAGAACATTTGAAGAAAAGAAAATCTGCACAACTAGAAGCTCCCGTCGCCACGGCGATGACCGGGCTTCTGGTCGTGAGGACTTTCTCCTTTAAACGGTTTTAAAACCACAGATTCAAACGGGCTCTTTAAATAGACTCATGATCATATCACAGATCACATCACAAAACTGAGGAATTAATATAATATCAAGTGCTGATACTGTTGTTGTCTTACTTGCAATAAGATGTTCACTTAAAAAAAATCATCTCTCATTTCGAAATGAAACATTTATAAATATATATTTTTTAATAATCTTAAATCTGACAAAAAGCAGGTTTAACAGCACATTTTTGTACTTATATATTTATTTCATCGCCTCAATTATAATCCTGAGTCTGCCCCCCCCCCACACACCACCACCTTAACATTAACCACAACCTTCATGTGGAGAAACCTTTGGGGACGTTTTGCATGAAGCAGCTGTTTCTTGTCATTTAAACAAACATCTGGATGGATTTTTCTTTTCCTTCATTGATTCCTTGAAGATTTTCAGGTTTTGAAGGTGAAACTGGAGAAAAAGCTTGTTTACATCACGTTTCTCTCAGTGAGACTCGGTGAGACGAGATGCGACCACAAGACTCAGATTTATGATTCTATATGTGAGTCAGTCTATTTCTTTTGAGCTCATTCTAAAAGTGACATTTGCTCCTGAATACGCAGAAAACCAAATAACCAGATTGAAACCAAACCCCAGTTACAAACTGTGTAAACAGGTAATTTGTTCATAACAGACCAACATCTGGAGTCTCACTCTGTAAAAAGCACTTAAACATAATTCATCGTCTTCACACGACTCAAAGCAAACTGTGCATTTTGGGTTTGGTCAGAAAGAAACAACGTTTCCTGCTCAAGCCACAAAGGTAAAGATTTCTTTAATGTTTAATCCCGGCGGACGCAGGTTGATCCTCTCTGCTCTCACATTCTTTGTTCAGGACTTTTCATCGCTCACTCAGTGTTTGCGGCCTCGTTAACAAAGAGCCACTAATCTGCTGATAACATACAGCACAGATGTGTTTATCACTGCTCTGTGTGCTTTGCATTCAATGACCCCGATGTGGATGTTAAGTGGAGGTCGGAAACGCTGGGGGGGGGTTTGAGCTGGAGATAGTTTAAAGTCTTTGTATGGAGAGTGAACAGATTGTCATCTGAGGGACGACTGACAGGAAACGTCGCCCTGAGCACATTCAAATTTCATTATCCAACAGTTTAGAGTAAATTCTCTGAACGGTTTGAAGAGTTTCTTTATCAATCAAATATTAAAAGTGTTAATGGATTCAAAATAGTTCTTAACACAAAATGATCTTTAATAAGGTAAATAAATGATCTAATCCTACGTTTTCCTTTTGAGTAAGAACATTATTTATTGACTTTCCAAAGCACATTCTCAAATTACAACGTCACGTGTTGCCAAACTGCTTTGTGGATCCGTGGCGTCGCCGAGGTCAGCCAATCAAATCGTGTGGATGTGGAAGCGGCGGCAGCTGGTGAACCTGTGTTTGTCTGGATTTTACTTTTCCTTAGCATTGATTTAATAACTGGCTCGACTTGAAATCCTGTTTTGTTTGTCCGGAGCATGGAACTGTGATAGTGTTCGTCGTGAAGGTTTCGACGGCCCCGAGCGTCGGCCCCTGTTTTACTGTTGATCAGTTCAATCCTGTATTTACAACAATATATACACGTGGAGGAAACCAGATGTTATTCCAGCTGTTCCTGTTCACACGGGCACGTGCACGCCCTGTGTGCATGAGCAGTCACGTGAGTTGTCAGGTGTGTTCGTGAGGATGGAGCCAACACGTGTGTGGACAGAGATCGTTTTGAAAACACCATTTTCAAACAGGAATGTATCCTGAACGTACTCCTGGTCCAACGCCGTCGCCCGTTAGAAGCTGTTTGACGTTCCCGGTGAAACGTTGCCACAGATTCAGTCGTCGGGTCAAGAGAAGAAGAAAATTCCTAATTTAACACATTTCAGATCAGTCGGTCAAATTCAGAATCACAACAACAAGACTCACATTGTTTTGAGGATAATGTGAAAAGCTGCCGTGTGAAGAGGAAACTGATTTGTAGTTTTATGGCTCCTGCATATTAAGATGTTATTGTGTCTCCTCACAGTTTGTTCAGTTTCCTGTGTTTCTCTGGGAGAAAAGACAAAAACCAAAAGAACCTTCAGACATAATCCTTAAAACTCCACAGATTTTTTCCTCTGAAATGATTCAAAACCATAAATAAAAGACAGAAAATGAAGTCCCACTCTTTCTGCCGCGCAATATTTGTGCACCTTGTGTAGCGGGAAATCTTTAATAATCTCCGGTAAAACATTTCGGGGAGCGTTTGGTGATGGGTGGCCCGCCCCCTCGGCTTAAAGCAATTAATTCAGCTTTCTGACATCAAACTGTTGGCTCAGCTCGACAGCTTGGAGCTGAAATGAAAAAATAAAAAAGGCAAGTTCTCCTGGGAACAGAGTAAAGATGGCAGGCTCCTTTCTCCACTGTTTGCTCAGTGGCTCTGAGAGCAATCTTCCCCCCCTCCAGCCTCAATGAAATGCGAGGGCACAAACAATGTGGTGCAGGAGAGAAAGGGCCGGCGGGGAATGAACAGTTTGGAGTATTTGCTCAGTGGAGGAGCCGCCACAAAGGCAGAGCCACGGCTTTCCCATGAATCAAGGCGCCGTCTCAGGCGCCTTTTTGTTGTGGCGGGTCTGCGTCGCCAGCTATTAGTCAACGCCACATATAACTGGTTTCATGTCATTTAAAGCCTTTTCTCTGTAAAACTGTACCGTCAGGTGACCTGCTGCTGACTTGTTGTATTTGGCCGCCCGGCGTAGAGGCAGCCGGCCGAGTTTAGCGCCGCACGTGGCGCTGCAGCTCACCTTCAGAGGAATATTCAGCCCAATGCTCCCACTTCAGATTCAGGAGGGTGAAGACGACATTTTGGCCGATAACTCTGACGTTTAGCTGCAGTTGACGGTTTCCCCGCCAGTTTTCATCCCACCGTAAACCCCCAGACCCAGAGCTCTCTGGGTGGCCGGGCTGGAGGTCTGAAAGGCACCAGATTGACTCTTAAGCTCTTTTCGCCTTAAGAAAGCGTCATTGTACATGTCCATGAATGGCAAACTGCTCTTTATCTCAGATGGACTTTTTTTTTTTTTCTGAATTATCAGTGGTTCAAAGACGCCCCCCCGCTGAGAGACCTCAGCTCCTGTGTTTGTTCTCAACACGTCGACATTAGAGCACCAAGCTTTTCTCACTCACACATCAAAGATGAGAAATCCTGCTTTAACGCTGCACTTGGCAAAATTGTAATCGTCTTCTTAATCAGATATTCGTGGACATGTCGTCAGAACATGTGAGAAATGTAAAGCAGGCTGACGCTTGTGCTTTAAAACTTGTGCTTTAAAACTTGTGTTTTACCTCGATCACCGTCGTCAGCAGCATCAGCTCCTGGATGTTCGGAGGGAAATAAAACATCAGGAACAAACAGGTTATAAAAGTGTAATCTCTCTAAACAGGTTCTTCGTGTGAATATCAACAGGATCTGGAACAAGGGGACTGAGGCTTCTGGTTTGACTGATCATGTTTGAGGAGCTTTGCCTGCTTCTACACCGGAGGCCTCAAGCTATCGGCTGTTGACCCCAGAGGCTGATTCATCCTGAAGTCCTTCTATGTGTGAACCTACTTGGAAATAAATACAGATTAATTATATAATGTATCAGGATCAGGTTCCTTTATTTGAACCTGAAGGTAGATTTGTTTTTCAGTCTTAGAAAGAACGAGGAATCTGTTTGACAGATGATAAAACGTCATAAAATATAAAATAAGAGTGAAATGAAAGTGCTCCAGTCTCCATTGATCAGCACTTAAAATACATAATCAATGGGAATAAACCCAGTGGAACTAACAAGCAGCTTTAGAATAGATCAACTCTGTTCATCTGACAGCTGCTGGAGCGAAACTATTTTAAATCACTGTTCACCTCAGGAACGTAGAAGAAGAAGAAGCTGAGATTCATGGTGATTTAAAATTTAGTGGGGGGGGGGGGCTGTGACTCACCAATCAGACGACTGTATAATCTGATAAATCTATTATAATCTACCACCATCACATGACTTCACCCGGAGCTGCAGCATCGTGTTTGTCCTGCTTCTCCGACACATAAATACACCGAATGAAAACAGTCTGCTGGGTTTCAGCTGGTCTCCAGCGTCTCTCCCTCCTCTGGTTGGTCTGTGGAACCAGTCGAGGGCCCGTTAAAGCCGAGGGCAAACATGAGGAAGGTGTGGAGGTTTACTCAGAGAACACGTGGTCCGGCAGCAGCAGCAGCAGCAGCTCTGCAGAGGAGGCAGAGATCTGAGCAGAAACCAGGAGGCAGCGAGATAAAGACAGAAACACAGAGTGTGTGTTTTAGAGCAGGTGTGAAAAACGTCCACATCATATGTTCACTTCTTCATTTGGCATCAGACAGTTTCCCAGATCCTTGAATTTCCATCCAGCTCACTGGCTTCATGCAAAGATATTTTACAACACATAGAACAACATACAGCTCGTGTACGTTGTAGATTCTGTTGGCCGACCCGTCTCCACCTCCTCTCAAAGCAAAACCATTGTAATCTCATGGTGGTTTTAAATCTCGATGGTCACGTGACGTCTCTTTGTGATGGTTTAGTTCTCAGTGGTCATTTTGTGTCTCTGCGTGTTTTCATGGATCTATTGTGATATTTATACCTTTTTGTGTCTCGTTTTTATCTTTTGGTTGTTTTGCTTTTCTTTGTGCTCATTTTGTGTCATTTAGTCTCGTAGCTCTTCATGTTTTTGCGTCTTATACGGTTTCTTCAAGGTCATATTTTGTCTTTCAAACGTAGAAACATAGACGGACACCTCACATGGTGGAGCCCAGCGGGCCCGTCCAGTAATCCGTCCATGTGGACAAGTGTAAGCTTTGACCCGCTGGTGATGCCAGATAATAAATCATTGGATTCTAACAGTCGCACAGATTCATTAAATTTTCACTCCAGGGCCACTTTAACTTGCTGATGGAGACACAAACCCTGTTCTAACCATTAGTTCAGATCTGGTGATGAGACTCTGCTTTTAATTCTTGAAGGGTCTGAACTGGACTGTGGGAGGAGTTGTGCATACAGAGCTTAAGATAGGACATCCCTCATATGTATGCATGCGTGTGTGTGTGTGTGGTAAACACTCCTTGTCCAAACACAGCATCGCTGGCTAAGCCCTGACCTCGACCGGCTCTGCATGCAGCCTTCCCATTATTCCTCCTCAGAAACAGGTCATTATTATTCATAACGTGCTGATTGGTTTCTTAAGCAAACGGAGACGCTCTGCTGGCGGCGAGTCTGAAGAAACCGCCGCTCACACCTCAGCACTGACACCAACCTTTGTTGATGAGAATCAACCACCACGAGATTTCATTTTCCTCTTTAGATGATGTTTCTCTGTGGAGTGACACATGTATGTCGGGCGTCATGTTCCCCTTTAAACCTCCGAGCCTCCACGTTTGTTGCCGCCGGTCTGTGAAGCACAAGATCTTAACGGCTAACAGACGAATGTTCAGACATTCCTGTTCCTCAGAGGACGAATCTTGCCAACGTCTGTGATCCTGACGGGTTTTAACATGTTAAATATCTGTATTCAGACCATCACAGCAACTCATTACCAACCTGTCTCATTTTACTGTGAAGTGACTTTTAGTGGTGATGAAATACTTATTTTAACCCTAAAACTAACCCTGTTGTTTTTGTACCTAAACTTCACTTCACATTAAAAGCATCAGGTGTTGATCTTTGTTTATAACACATCTCTGCTCGTTCATGAAAAGCTGTTCCAGGTTGTTTTAGAGTTTTGGGACAAATACGGTCGTTGGAGGAAATTGTGCTTTTTGAGATTTGAGACCGATGCATTGATGTATCTCACAATTATAAACAGTCAATGTTTCACTTCTTAGAATATAAATACTGGGTTTTGAAGCAGCAAAGTAACCTACACAACAAACATAGTTTTATATTATTGTACTAAAATGTATTGAATCATGTAACATATACACTGATAATGAAATATCTGCCGTCTCTTCAGCGCCTCGTGTACAGAGACAGGTCGATCGTCAGCCGTGGTTTTGAGGTTTGCTGTGAATCCCTAAATGAGCGACATCTTTTCCAGCTCAACGTGCGGCTGAGAGACACTGAAGTGTTTAATATTCAACATGAGATGATGTTGGGACACGCTCTATTGATCCTGTGTGTAAAGTTAATCAACAACCTGCGCTGTCTGTGGACGCCGACACTCTGAAAGCTTCCAGGACGGAGCTGCATCGTTTCACTGCCGCTCCACCAGCAGCAGCTTCAGTCCAACATCAGGAGGAACTGTAGTCGTGTGCTGCAGAAATATCTGTGCACGTCCACCTCCTGCCTCAGTGGGGTCGACTGGTTTCACAGAATACAGGTTAAAGCTTCAGATATTTTCACATCAGTAAATACTTGTGATTTATTTAAGCTTATTATGTGTCTTTAGAAATGTGATAACAAGATGCTGTGAGAGGACTTAGGTTGTCAGAGATATTGAACCGCTCATGAAAACGAGTCTCAGCCTTCTGCAGTGTTTCAGACCAGCGTCTCCACTTCCTCCCTGTTTCCAGAGATAAAGCCTGAATGTCCCCGAACGCTGCCGTCGTGCCCCCGTGACATCACCTGTCTGCTCAGAAGCGATTGGGGGATGGAGCCGTGGTATCCAGGTCCCGTCAGTGCACATGTTTGACCAGTCAGGAGTCTGTCTCAGCTGTCAATCACGTCTAAGCCTGTTTTCATATCATTAAAAAACTAATTAAAACCAAACTGATCCGAAACAGAACGATCAAAGTGTTTAATTTTGAAAGGTTGCACAGTAGCATCCACAAATGTGACAATATACAGTACAAATATACTTTAAGTTTATCTTTACTTATTTAGTGGCTTTTAAATCGTATGTTCAGAATTTGTCTGAGTTGTTTCACTTCGGTCTATTTGCTTCTTCTTATTGATTTGTTCTTTTCCTTGTTGAACTGGACTTTATACGTTTTTGTGTTTGGAGTAAAAAAACTAATTTCTATAAAATAAAAAGGTTGTTTATAGTTGGTGTAAACAAATCGAATGAAATAAAAGCAATAAGAGAAAAGTCGTTTCTATATAAAGATTTTTATCTGTTGCACAAATGACAGGATGGACGTGGAAAACAGTTTCTGTGGCCTCCTCACTTCTGACTCCGTGAGGTTGTTGGTTTCATGAGTTCATGATGGGTCTGTACACGCTGTGGTAGTAGCTGGGGTCGGTGTGGGGGGGGTCCATGCCCGGCTTGGTGGCCACCAGCGGGGCTGCGGACAGCGGGCAGCCGTACCCTCCGTACTGCGGCTCGGACATGAGGTTGTTGATGGAGAAGGGGTGGTTGAAGGAGGGGTAGGGGGGGTGGTGCTGGTGGTGGTGGTGGGGGTCTGGTTTCAGGTGAGCGGCCTCGTGCATCAGCAGCGCGTGATGGTGATGATGGGAGAACAGCTGCTGCGTGTGCGCGAGAGGGGAGGGCACGCGCACGGGGCTGGAGGGCAGGTGAGCTTTGACCCCGGAGCTCTTCACCTCTGAGGCCGCAGGAGAGGAGGAGCAGGCCGGGGAGAGCTGGGAGTCTGACCCGGGGCTGGTGCTGGTGACCGAGCCGCCCTCCGAGCCGGGCCTCCCCGCCGCCGCCGCCTCCCTGGCCCCGGCCCCGGCCCCGGCCCCGGCCCCGGCCCCGGCCCCGGCCCCAGGCCCGGGCCTCCTCCCGGTCTTGAAGCGCTTCTGCCGCCGCAGGTAGCAGCCGTTCTCGAACATGTTCCCGGAGTCCGGGTGCAGCGCCCAGAAGGAGCCCTTGCCCGGCCGGTCCGGGGAGCGGGGCACCTTGATGAAGCAGTCGTTGAAGGACAGCGAGTGGCGGATGGAGTTCTGCCAGCGCTGCTGGTTCTGCCGGTAGAACGGGAACAGGTCGGTGATCCACTGGTAGATCTCGTTCAGCGTCAGCCTCTTGGCGGCGGCCTGCTGGATCGCCATGGTGATCAGGGAGATGTACGAGTACGGAGGCTTCGCGTGCGTGTAGCTCCGCCGGTACGGTTTGGGCTCCCGGGCCCGGAGGCTGCAGGCCTGCCCGTACACCGGGCTCATCATGCTGCCGTACGGCGGCGGGCTGAGGGAGCTCAGGCCCGGTGCCATCCCGGCTCCAGGGTGCACCGCGGCACCGGGGCTCTGACACATCCCGCCCGGTACCGACGAGTGGCTCCCCCCCACCGGGTTCGCGTAGGGCGCGTTCATGGTGCCGGGGCCGGTCATGCCAGGCGCGCTCATGTAGCCGCTCATGGAGTTCATGGACAAACCAGAGTTCATGTAACACTGAAACACACAGAATTAGTATTATTATTAATAGTGTTATTATTCTTTTTATTCTTAGTGTCATTATTATTATCACTGTTGTTGTTATTTATGCTGGATGATCATATCACTGACAGTTTAAAATGTGTAATAATTATCATAAAAAACAAGATCACAAATCACAACAAACAAAAACAAATAAGCACAAACACCAAATTGTCCCTTTTTTCTCTTAAATAATATCTAATATCTGGTATTAGAACAATCATTTAACTTCGCATATGAATCATTTGTCTGATAGAAAACTTCAGCTCAGATGTGTTGACCTGGTTTATTGAAGCTATTTCTTTAACTTTAATTTCATTAAAAGAACTAAAGTGAAATCTGAGGAATTCTCAGGTTTTTGGATCCTACAACACTTTTAGCAGCTGGAACTAAAAGTAGCCTGATGATATAATATTGTTATGCTACTTTAATAATCAGTTATCAAAATGGTTGCTGATTCATATTTTAAAGTCGACTGCATTTCATGCCACAAACGTGTATTTTAATGTTAATGCACCTTTATTATGAGTCATTAATCTATTTTATATTTTCAATCAAACAACCACCACAGACATTAAGCTTAGAGATCAATTAGTCAATTAAACTACATTTGTTTCCTCCATATTTCTTTTTTTCTGGCTTTTCTCCATGATGCATTAATAAATCTAACTTTTTAAATGTTTTTTATAAAATGTTTTCTAAACTCAGATACTTTAGGAAATGAAGGTTCTTGATTTTCCAGATGTATAAGAAGGACCATAAATAAAATAGCTTCTCAGGTTAAATGTTGGAATCAACTGTGTGAAACAGGACTTAAAGAAATAAAGGTCACGACTAAACCCAGCCAGCAAAAAATACATTTTCATAGTTTAAATCTCAGCAAGTTTTATTTTAATCGAGCATTTAAATCTTTTTTTTAAAGATTGTTTAATTTTGTTGTCATTATTGATTTAGCAACTCAACATTACTTAAATTCAAGATCAACTTTTCTTACTAGAACCCTTTTTTAATATCAAGCTTTAAATGGAGTTTCAGAGTCTCTCCGCCACCAGGGACCAGATTCAGGTGAACAAACACTGATGTAGGATTAATTATCAAACCCGGTAGTAAAATACTGGATCTAAAAATACTGCAACTAATCTACAAGCCTCAAGAAACCGAGGATTTGACCTCTGGGTCTGTAAAGGTGTGGTCACAGTAATATATAAATATATTATTAATAAAGGATTACTACATGTTTAACATTGATCCTTGTGATTAAAAAGGACAAACAATGATTGTTAATAACACAAGATGGAGGCAGAACATGTGACAGAACTTTAACAGTAAAACATTGTTAGACATCCACTTTACATAATGTGGCCTTGGTACGACCTACTTTTAATCTGAAGTTTTTTATCATCTTAGAAACATTGAGCCCTGATTTTCTAAACTTTAATTTAACTTTTCTACAGAACGAATCTTAAATTACTTTCTGTGTATATTTTCAATCACCATAATAATTATTCTCATGAAGGGAATTACCTCCAGTGGAAACCAGGACAATTATCCAAAGAGAAAATACAATAAAATATAATTTCTAAACTGAACATTAGATTTTTTTCTAAGCAGATAATATTTAGAACAGAAATAAAAGATTATATTTTAGTTTTGAACATTAATGTCTGATCAGATGAGAGATGAACTGAACAGAGAGAAGCTGTTATTCTAATGCAGTGCAGAATTAGAAGTAGTTAAAATATAAAATAATAATAAATACAAACAGACTTTCATATCTTTACTTTTCATTACAAACTTAACTGTAGATTTAATTGGATGTGAAATGATCCAGTCAGTGGATCTTGAGTAGAGTTAATTAGATGTTTATATATTTCTTATGCCTCCTCTGATTAAATCTCTGATCAATAACTGATCGATACTTTCAGAACCAGCGGCTCTTCCTCCACATGTACCCGCAGCACAGTGCACACACCTCGGTCTCTCCGTAGTAGCTGCTGCCGCTCCAGTCCGGGTGATCGTGCGCCTCCATCTTAAAAGCGCTCAGCATCGTGCACGTTCATCCAAACCGCTGCAAACACGCGGGGTCGAACCCGGGACCTGTGCTCCGCTGTCCCCCGGTACCGGTGCGTCCTCTCCGGTTCTCACCGGGACTCGTGGCTCATCGTGACCGGGACGCACGAGCTCCGCGCGCTGACTGGACTGTGCCACCTGCGCTCGCGCTGCAAACTGCGGAGCCAGCGACCAATCAGATGTCTCCCTCTTCCGACCCCCCCCCCCCAACCCCTGAATATGATCAACACCCCCGGTGACCGTAAATAATGACGTCATACTCGATTTATGCGTCGTCCCTCCGGTTACTTAATACGTGGAAAGTAACTAACTCAAGTACTGAGGTAATTATACTTTATAGTATTTACATCAATACTCAGGAAACTTAAAGGTCCAGTCTGTAAGATTCAGGTGAAAAGGATCTGTTGGTGTGTTTCGTCTAAATCTTAATGAATTCTTGTTTTCTTTACCCTAGAATGAGTCTTTATATTTAAATACTTTATATTTAAATACTTTATATTTAAATACTTTATATTTAAATACTTTATATTTAAATACTTTATATCTACATCGAGAGCAGGTCGTCTCTACGGAGGCAGCCATGCTTTTTACAGTAGCCCAAACTGGACAAACTAAACCTTTTGAGTTTTTATGACGACTGAAGAGCAGTATTCAGCTGCAACATGACACTTCACCACTAGATGTCACTACGTTCTACACACTGAACCTTTAAACTCATAGAAAATAAACATTTTGAAGTTTGAAGGTGATTCCCCCCCCCCCCCTCAACGTTTTCTTCATGTTCTGTTCTACAGGAGAAACAAGCAGAGAGAGGAGACTGGCAGGATTCCTCCTCTCCCTCTTCGTCCTCTTCCTCTTTGACCTACTCCTCCTCCTCCTCTCACTATTTGTGGTCCCACAGAGTGTATTTACCTGGTGGTGACTCTGAAAGGACGACCTGACAGACGGTACACACAGCCGAGGTGAGGGGAAACAGGCGTAGGACCACCATGCTCTCTGCACACACACAGGCCTGTTCCTCCCTTTGTCGACGTCAAACAACCCAGAATACTTTTCACTGCAGGGTCACAGGCTGAATTCTTCACTGAAGCCACAGACACAGTAATAAACGGTTTAAAAGTGGCTTTTTCAAACTGGCATTGATTCAAAAAGGACCATGTAACTACAGCTGTAGTTGTTACAGGTCTGTGTTTATTACAAACTCTGTATTAGTGATTGTTTACATCATGTTTTCACACAGAAGCTGTAATCAAGCCAAAATAGGTTGAATTCTAACGCTGCCATCTTGTGCTGATGACGTCATTTGAAGTCAGAGTCTGTGCAAAAGTGATGGTGGAGTGGAGGCGTGGTGTCCAGGTCCCGATACGTGTATTCAACCAATCACGAGCCCGTCTCAGCTGTCAATCATAACGTCTCAGCCTGTTTTTATATCATCAAATAACAAATTAAATCCAAACTTATTAGAAACACTTGAACAAACATCAGAGCCGTTATGTCGTCCATCTTTATTAAGTCAGTGATCATCAAACTGCCCCCCCCACAACTTGTTTTATTTATCATTAACAATAAAAAAGTGAAGCAACGTTTGAATTAAAAAGATCCAAGTTTAATTTGATCAATTATCAACACAACAGCCTCAGGAAACTCGTTTATTTGTCCTTCGTGCATCATGTTGTGTTTTCTCCTCTGCAGCAAACATCATCTCAGACGAACAAATATCATCTCCTATCGTTTGTACTTGAGCAGCTGAGAGTCCAGAAGAGACCGAGTCCACAAGAGACCGAGTCCACAAGAGACCGAGTCCACAAGAGACCGAGTCCAGAAGAGACAGAGTCCAGAAGAGACAGAGTCCACAAGAGACCAAGTCCACAAGAGACCAAGTCCACAAGAGACCGAGTCCACAAGAGACCAAGTCCACAAGAGACCGAGTCCAGAAGAGACAGAGTCCAGAAGAGACCGAGTCCACAAGAGACCGAGTCCAGAAGAGACCAAGTCCAGAAGAGACCGAGTCCAGAAGAGACAGAGTCCAGAAGAGACAGAGTCCACAAGAGACCAAGTCCACAAGAGACCAAGTCCAGAAGAGACCGAGTCCACAAGAGACCAAGTCCACAAGAGACCGAGTCCAGAAGAGACAGAGTCCAGAAGAGACAGAGTCCACAAGAGACTGAGTCCAGAAGAGACAGAGTCCACAAGAGACAGAGTCCAGAAGAGACAGAGTCCAGAAGAGACAGAGTCCACAAGAGACAGAGTCCAGAAGAGACAGAGTCCAGAAGAGACATAGTCCACAAGAGGCCGAGTCCACAAGAGACCGAGTCCAGAAGAGACAGAGTCCACAAGAGACAGAGTCCAGAAGAGACAGAGTCCACAAGAGACAGAGTCCACAAGAGACAGAGTCCACAAGAGACCGAGTCCAGAAGAGACAGAGTCCACAAGAGACCGAGTCCAGAAGAGACAGAGTCCACAAGAGACAGAGTCCAGAAGAGACCGAGTCCAGAAGAGACAGAGTCCACAGGCACTGAGAGAGCAACCTGCAGGTAGGAAGCAGGTCCCTGCTCCATAAAACTACAAATCTGTGTTTCATCAGCAGAGTCTCCTCTTTAATTTGTTTTACATTCATTAATAGATGAATATTGGATTAGTCTCTTTGTAAATAACAGTTTAAAGGTTTGAATTCGTAGTTTCTCTCTTGATGCTCGTCGCTGGGTTTCACCTGAAGTCTCCTCTCACCTGAGTTGTTTTGTTGCACTGACACCTACTGGTGTGCTCCTGCCACTACAGTCAGATTTCTGTCAACAAACACTAAATGATGCCTGATCAAATATCGACAAAGTGAATCAGGAGACGAGAAGTTACACATTTAACTTTAAAGAAGAAAAGTGCAACGACTCGTCCTGTAACAGTCAGAATATATAAACACTATTTATTGTTGTATAATTTATTATCTGACTGTATAAATATGTTTGTCTTCAGCTCTTTAGTAAAGTTATGAATTCATTTATTTTTAATGATCATTATGTAGAATTCTGCTGCTCACATTTAACATATTAATATAATCATTGTTGTAATATGTCAATTCTTTTGCCAACGATTTGTACCAAACAGGCTTCCGTACCTAAGAGGTTTGTTGTTATCTTATTAGCCGTTAGCATAGGTCGTTAGCTTCTTTTGGCTTTGAGTTTCTGTTAGCCGTTAGCTTCTGTTAGCTGATAGCTTCGCCTCGTAAATATCGTTTGTGTAAGCGGATAGTTTATCTTAGCCATTAGCTTCAGTTAGCATCTTTGAGCTGCGAGCTTCATTTAGCTGTTAGCTCCTGTTAGCTCCTGTTAGCCAACACGAGGGCAGAGGAGCGTCGGGAACACGTGACTCTGTATTTAACATCGAGCTGAAGGTGAGAGACGTGTCAGTATATATATATATATATATATATATTACATACACACACAATAGTTTTCATGCTGTGTAAACGTGTGAGTTCAGATGTCTCCCAGAGCTCTGACGAAGAGGCTGATGAAGGCCGTGGTCGCTCTGGAGCTGCTGGGACTCTTCGGTGCTTATGGTCTGTTTCACAGGATGAACAACAGCAGAGGTTTTTATTACTTTGTTTAATTCAACTATAAACTTTCTATGGTTTTATGTTACATCTCAGAAATAACTATTTATGACTTCTGGTGATTCTTTGGTTCAGAAACCAAACTTTGTCCAATATTAAAATGTCTTTGTGGTTCAACTTTTAGATTCCTCTCCACCAGAAACACCCCCCCCCAAATAACTGCACAAAGTCTTAAATGATTCATTTACTTCCATGATATGAATGAAATATCCAAACTGCATGAATCATTTCTACTCAGAAAATCACTTTAATATTTAGTCGGTTTGGTTTTCCACAGATTTCAGAAACACCGTGAACAGACGGTTTCCATCGATCCTTGAAGGTGAGAGCAGACGAACCAGATTCACTCTGAATGTTAAAAGTTAAAATAGGAGAAAATCTCTTGTAAATGTTCACAGAAATACACTGATTAGAAAGTCATGTCCCGTGAACCAGAGAAGAACATGGCTGCTCTCCACGTGGTGAAGTGAAGCCGACACCTGAAAACCAGTTTCTGCTCCTGTTCCCTCTCAGTTTACTACCAGTCCAACGAGTGGGCGGGGGTGAACGGGATCCGAGAGAGAGACCACGAGGCCTGGTCGGCCAAACAGGACTGAAGCCCCCCCTCTCTATGAAGTCCACATCTACAGTCAGTTCTTCCTCTTCCTGTTCCCGAACGTCCTGCCTCCGGTCCTGGCGCGGCCGGCCGTCGTCGTCCTCTTCTTGTTGAACACGTTCTTCTTCTTACGCAGCGTTTGGGCGTCGCGCCCCTGGATCCAGTCGTCACGTTGAGACTCCCACTTCAACTGCTTCACACCTGCAGCGACCGGGTGTCAGAAAAGACGTCAACACGACTGCTTCTTACAAACTGGACTTAACGACTGATCCACAATACTGCCGCTGAAGTTAATTAAAGTTAATTACAGCTGTTTGAATCTAAGTCCACATTTATAATTATTCAAATTGATGTTTCAGGGTTTTTATGATTGAATATAATCTAAAGAAAGTTGATTAAAGCATCAATTTGGACATTAAGTAAAATATGAATATGTTGTATTGATGCATATCTTTAGTGTAATTTATTCACTTGACAGGATGTGGTGGATTTTCTCTGTGGAGAAGTTATTAAACTCAGCTGGTGTCCAGCAAACTGAAGAAAATCCTGACTTCTGTCTTTTTTCATCGTGATAACAAGACTTTGAATTCAGCTGCAACAACAATAGTTTGAATCTTCTCTGCATCGTGTTCATCAGAACAAATGATGATTCATATTTTCTCTAAACCTTCTCTTATAGTAATTATTCTGTGTTTGTCTCAGTGCACTGAGCAGAACGTTGTCTCACCTGCTTTGTCCGTGTTGGCCATGGCGTTCAGCCCGATGTTGTCGAACTTGGAGCCGGCGTTCTCGTCCAGCAGCGAGCCAAACTGAAAAACAGCAAACATTCAAAATCAAGTTTCTTATCCTACAAATGGTTTCATCTCTAAAACAAACTTTCCCTGAAGAAGATAAAAAGCTGTGAGTTATGAGTCCAAGAGGTTTGACAAGATTCAGATGAATCAACTTGTTGACTGATACAAACTATGAATATCTGATAAGTTGATCGACGTCAGACTTCATCATCTCACCTCGTCAGCAGAAGCAAACATGGCCGTGTCTTTCTTTCCTTTCCTCTTCTTCCCCGGTTTAGAGCCTGAAACCACAATTCATTCTATTTAAAAAAACAATTTGATGTGAGAATATATTTATTTTAAATGTTAAATAAACTCAGCACAGACCTAAAGATCCAGAGAAGTTGAGCTCCTCGGAGGACTTCCTCTTCTTCTTGGTGGGAGGAGTCTCCATCTCTTCTTCTGAATCTGCACAGAAAATAACATTTTAATATTTTATTATTCACAGCAGGAAAAAGATGCTTAATTCATTATCTAATAAAAGATTGACATGATGCACGCGACTGTTAAAGACGTTAAACCAGCGTGTTACTTTCAGGTGAACATAAGTTAAGAAAAGGGAAGTTGTTCTCACCATCGTCATCCTCCAACTCTGGAACTGAAACAGAGCAAAGACATAAAGAAGATTTTATTTAGTCTCCAGATCGGAGCTGGAAAAGATCCTGAAACAACCGAATCTCCCACAGGAGCAAAGTGAATCTCTAAATATCCACTGAACCAATAAACAGCAAACACACATGAAGATTATAATTAATATGAATCTCTTTTTTCAGGTGTTAAACAACATTCAGGTATCAGCACGTTCGCTACCTTCTTCATCATCTTCTCCACCTGCGTCCATGAACGTCCCCCCTTCGTCCTCCAGCTCGTCTCCAAAGTCTTCCTCGTCCATACTGCCCAGAGACACCTCCTCGTCGTCCAGGTCGTCCATGTCCGAGTCGTCCGAGTCAGAGGCCTCAGCGCCTTTCTTACCTTTTTTACTCTTCACGTTACTGAGAAATGTCGAGTGGGAGACGGGTGAGATGACATGTTAATGAAACTAATTCAGGATTGAACACAGGGAATGATCAGAGGTTGATAAAGTGTCTGTTTCATCCATATTAAAAACAAAGGAACACGAGCAGACAGTTAAGAAATAATAATAAAAACCTGATGATCGAAACTCACCCTGCAAAGTCCAGATCATCAACTGCCAGGTCAGCGAAGTACGAGTCTCCCTCACAGGAATCTGTTCACAAGTCACATCATGTCAGAAGGTTCAAAGTCTGTTGGAACAGAAGCTGTAGATAAAAAGATTGTCTCTCTGCAACTCACCGAGTATTTTCTCAAACTCTTCATCATCCACGTCGTCCACGCTCTCGTTGTCTCCGTCCCGACGAGGACGACGAAGCTGCTTCTCCTGCTGACGTTTCTTAAAGAAGCTGTAGAGACGATGGATACGTTACAAACTGCATCAGATTAATGTGTTAAAATATTGTACAAATCTCAGTTTGAAAACATAACCAGTGGATGAAAGACGAAGGTTTCTGACTCACCGATGGAAGAAGATTTCATCCACAGGAATCTGACTTTCCTCTTTGCACAGGAACTCTTCACAGTTCACTGACGACAGACAGAAAATCATCTCTTACTAAAGGTTCTTCAGAACAAGAGGAGAAGAGGATTTGATGTGAACTCACCTGGTAGAGAGTTGAGAGGAAGCCTCTGTTTGGGCATCATCGCTGCAGCGTCCGTGTTTTCTGAGGAAGTAAAACAGGAAAGTAGAAACTGTTTATTTGATGACTGGACTCATGAATCACTGGGATTTCCCTCTGATTTCATTTGTGTTACTCTGCCCTGGATTCAAGGTTTTCACCACAGATGCATTGTACGACTATCAATCAGATATTTAATAATCAATAACAACTAAAGAATTCATTACGTTTTCCCCTCAGCTGTTTCGGGTTTCTGAAGACGAATCGATCCAGGAAGCGGATGAGGGTGAAGTCCTGCAGAGGGTCCCCGGTGTACAGGATGAATCCTCCCTGGGGACAGAAAACACTTCTGGTTAACATATTCAATCTTTTCAGAATTATATGTTCTAATAAAAACAAATCAAGCCTCTTAAAACTGGGACAGTAAAGTATCTGACGCCATCTGAGACTAAAAATGACAGATACAAACTCCACAGATACAGAACTGATGCTCTAGTAATAAATAAAGAAGTAGTTTGATTCATGAGAAGTTAAATTTTACCTCCAGGATTGTTTTTGCAAACAGTGACACAGACGGATGGAAGTGCAGAGTGAGCTGCAGACACACAAACACAGGAAAGAGTTTGAAATGGATTCAGAAACTTCTTAGTTAATTCCCTGCAGGTCATAATAAATGTTGAAGTATAAATTAAGGGATAAAAATGTTGTTTCATTAATGAGTCGACACCTTTGTGTTTATTGTGATTTGTGCGTCTCACCCTCTGCAGCTCCCATAAAGTCGTGTGGTCGGCGCCGCAGAACAACGGGTTTCTGTGCAGCGGGTCGTAGATCTGCTGTTTTTTCCCTCCTGGACGTAAACAGGGAGGAAAGACTAAATATATAATAATGGTTATGAAGTGTAACAGCTCGAGTCTATTATTTGAAATGTGGACATCAGGTCACGTGACATATCTGTGACTGAATAATTAACAAACACAGATATTAGTTTCGTCTCAGATCACAGACCTTCCAGGTTCTGATGATGTACCCATGATGCCGTTGGTTTGGGCTCCACCTTCTCTGCACTCGCTCCTTCCTCTAGCTTGTCAGCGTCCACAAAGCGCTCCTCTTCATCATCGCCTTCTTCAGCGAGGTCTTTGAACTCCTCCTCCTCTCCGTCCTGAGTGAACACAGCAGGAAGTCGAGTTAAAAACAAACTTCAACATCGTCAACTTCTAAACTTTAGAGGAGGAAACTGTTAAATATGTTTTTATCAATATTTAAGACTGTTTAAAACTGTAGTGTTTATTATCTATGGAAGCAGATTCCTGCCAAGAATATAAAACGTATAAATGATATGTATTTTCTGTATTTGAATTTTGTTACTACTTTGCCCTATTTATGACAAATTATTCCTAAAATCCATATTCTGATCCAGTGTCTCACCCCGTCCTCCTGCAGCAGGATCTTCAGACCCGGTTTGGCCTTCATCACCTCGGACACCAGGAACAGCGCCCCGCAGGTGAAGCTGGCGTTCTGCTCGGCGCTGACCTGCAGCAGGCGCTTCACGAAGGCTTTGACCCGCCGCAGCACGATGTCGGCCTTCAGCGACTTGTACAGCAGGTTGAGGAACATGCTCTGCCTGGACGACGACGACAGCCCCGAGTCCAACAGCTTCCTGCAGAAAAGAAGAGATGAAGTCAGAGTTTGAAATAGAGTCCGACCGATTTACAGCTATTTAACTTTTAACAAGCCAAAGGAAAGATCTGCATTTGTGTTTATTTTCTCAATTTAAGGAGGTTTTACCTGTACAGGGCGACGTAGAAGCGGTCGGAGACGGTTTGCTGCGAGTCCATCACCTGGAACAGCAGCATGAGCGCCTGCACGGCCGTGTTGAACTTCACCAGATGAACCACTTTGAACAGCGTGTCCAGCTGCTCCTTCACCTTCTCGTCTCCGGAGCTGGCGTACGGATACGCCCTGTTCACGCCCGACAGCAGGGCGCTCAGCATCTTCGACTCAATGTCCTTTTTCTTGATGCAGGCGCGGAAGAACGAGAAATAGATGGTGATGAGTTTGGTGGCGAGCTCGGCCTCGTCGTGGCTCAGCATCACCTGGCTGAGGAAGCAGACGGCGTAGTACTGCGCCTTCGGGCTGATGTTGGGCCGGAACATGAGCCGCTCCACCTCGCAGGACACCACCACTTTCATGTTGGGGTGTTTGTGCAGCAGCGTCTCCAGAAGGTGCGACGCTTTAGCCGCCGTCTTGTACTCGGGGTCTCCCAGCTTGTTGACGACCTGGATGAGCAGCGCCTTCTCCTGCTCCGGGCGGCTGCACAGCAGCTCATGGGCGGTGGTCAGCGCCTTCATCTTGGTTGCTGCCACCGTGTCATGAGCCACCGTGTCCAGAGCCACCACGAACTCTGCAAAGTGGTGCTTCAGCTGGTGCTCGAAGTACCAGAGGACGAGGCGGCGGTCGCGAGCGTCCCTGTTGCCGCTGGCCTTCTCCTCCAGCTGGTTGAACGGGTGCTGGTCGAAGGTGCGGAGCTTCCTGTTCTCCGGCAGCAGGTCGGACAGCAGCAGCTCTCGCAGCGTGTCCAGAGCCATCAGACCCATCCGCCGGCTGCCCTTCTTCTTCACCATGGACACCAGGCCTTCCACGTGCTCCAGCGTGTGCACCGCAGCGTCCTGGATCAGAACCGTCATGGCCGCCATCCTGTCTGCCAGCACGCCAGTGGAGACGACGGTCTTCATCCAGGAGGAGTTGGCTCCTTTCTGCAGGTTCTTCTTGCTCTTGTAGAGCGCCACATCGGCCTCAAACAGCTGCTGGGCAAGTGCCTTGTACTGGGAGACCAGTTGTGGATCCTGTGTGGCGGTGGAACCCTCGGTGCTGTAGTCCAGGGCGAACCACTTCCCTCCAGGTTTGACCAGCAGAACCTGCCTCTCCCTAAACTCAAACACGTTCACGTTCTGTTTTACCTTTTTCGCGGCAGTGGTTTTCGTCTTCTTGGTCTGTGGTGTGATTCCTGCCGGCTGCTCACCAGTAACCTTCCGCGGCGCGCTGGAGGCTTGTTCTTCTCCGGACACTGGCTTGGCTTTGGCCTGTGTAGTTTCCTTCAGGCTCGATTCTCCCTCGTCTTCACCCTCTGGCTCGTCTGCGATGATGCTCTGTCCGGCGAACGCCCGGATGCCCAGTTTGTTGATGAACTTCTGCAGCTCGCCCTCCTCCAGGTCGTCGATGGCTCCTTTTTTGCCTCCATCGACGAGGTCGTTGGAGTCGTCCAGGCCGGCGAGGAAGACGTAGTCCGCCTGGACGCAGAGGAGAGAAGAAGAAAGACCAAACAGGTTATACGTTAATCAGCAGCTCAGTCAACTACAGTTTGTATTGTCATTATTATGGATTACAGAACATCTAACTGGAATCACAGTCCAATGTCTTTTACATTTTAGATCAGCTGTTTGTACTTTATGAATATTGTAAATGTGACCGTACATAAATAAACGGCTCAGGCTGTCAGTGAGTTAATAAGAGTTAACGTGTTCTAATGATCATAAACACGCAGGTTAGATTCTCTACGAGCTTCTGAACGGTTCGTCACCTGAGTTCCTCCGAGCTTGAGAACCTCCTCCAGATTGAACTCCTCGTCTTCTCCTCCTCTGTCTTTCCTCCCTCTCTCTTCACCTCCATCAGCTGCCCCATCCTGCTCTCTTCTTCTCCTCCTCCTCCTCCTCCTCCGCCGCCGCAGTTTCCAGCCTCCTCCTCCTCGTCTCCTTCACATTTTAAACTCCCTCTTTTCCTGCGCTGTTTGCTTCTCGCCATGTTGCTGCTGCAGCGTGAGGACAGTGACCCGGAAGAGGAAGAAGATGAAGACGGTGACGTCACCGGGGCATTTCCGCAAATCGTTCCCTCGTGACATTAAAATTGAATATGAAAATAAAAGTTATGCAAAACTTTAAACGTTATTTTGTTTAGTTTGTTTTACGTTAAAACAGAAAACTCGAAAAAAAAATACAGGAAAGAGTTCAGTGCACGTGGTTTCTCTGGACTACGTCACCAGAGGTCATCCAATCGGAGCGTTTGTTGTCACCGACTTGAGAAAGATTGTTTTCAAAATAAAGCGAAAGCTTCTTTAACACGTGTTGTAATAAGATGAGATGAGATCAGACTTTTACTCCCGTTAAACTTTAAACCATCACACTTATATACCAACACACAGTATATTACACATGTTCATGTTTTATTTTATCTTTTAAATATGTTCAAATACATTTCCCCCCAGCTGCCTGTCAGACGGTGGAGATTTTGTTGAATGTAAACCACAGCATAGGAAGTTTAATAAATACAATATAATATACTTTGTTTTTTTAATACAAAAGCTTTTTCTGAAACTCTTTTGTGTTCATGACTCTACTGTGTTTAAAATCCTGGATATGGCCCTTGTTTTGAAAAGCCTACCGGATATTCAATCTTTCGTCTCATCCGCCCCTTAGCTTTAGCATTAGCTTCAGGGTTTAGCTCCTGCACGTGAACTCTGCTGGTTCCATGTGTTTCAAACAGCCGTCAGGGACACATCAACACCAGTGGGTGTTTGAATTCTCTGCCCGAAGATAACACGTTGTTTCTGTTTCCGGAGCTTTTCGTGTTCCACCTTTTAACGCGCTTATAACGCGACGAAGCTAATGCTAACCGGCTAGCAGCTAGCCCTGTCAGAGCAGAAAGTTTAAAGTCTCAATGAATTCATCTGAAAATTCAGAAGAATGAGAAGTTTCCTCGGTTGTAAAAGTCAGCGGCTGCTCAGCGGAGTCTGCAGCGCGTCAGCAGCAGGTGACGTCGTCTGGTTTATTCTCTTATTTCTCATTGAAACATCATTTAAATAAACTGATGACCTGAGTGTTACTGTCACAAAATCCACAAGTCACCGACTAAAACATATAAAACACCAGAGAAACCACATCGATAAACATTAATTAGTATAGTTGGTGTTATTGTCTGTTATGTGTGAATATCCATCCATCCAGTTGCTGCAAATGTACTTTTAAATGAACAGATTCATCTTTTGTTCTATATAAACTTCCTAAAAATGACCTATAGTAATTATCAGTAATTGAAATACACAACCACAGCAGACACAGAAGATGGGGTGTAAAACATGTTAAGATGATCCCTTATATGTATATATATTTTTAAACTTCCTAATAAAATCATTTTTTAATGTTTGCGTGTGACAGTGCGATGGCGAGCAGCTCAGACCAGACTCCTCTGCAGCTCCTCACCGGATGAAGGTAAACACCGACCGTCCATGCTGAGACACCTGACCTCCAAATTAAAAGCCACAGGTCCGATTTCGGTGGCCGAGTACATGAGGGAGGTTCTCACCAACCCTGTGACGGTAAATGAATCTGTCCCAGGCCCTGTTATCGTTTAATAAACCTGAACAAAGTCCGTACCACTCACTCAGACTGATTCTTTTAGGGTTATTATGTGAGGAACAACATGCTCGGACCAGAAGGGGATTTTATCACCTCACCTGAAATCAGTCAGATCTTTGGAGAGGTGAGGCTGAAACACATAGAAACTGGAAACAAGTGTTGAAGCAGTTTTTCTGGCACAGAGGAAAAGTTAAATTCAAAAGTATTAAAATGTTATGTTGCTGAATGATGCCCAGTCAAACAGACCTTCCTCTCCTGCTGTTGTTTAAATGTGTTTCTTTATCTCCCCTCCAGTTGCTCGGCGTCTGGATCCTCAGCGAGTGGATGGGAGCAGGTCGACCCAAACAGCTGCAGCTGGTCGAGCTCGGACCTGGAAAAGGATCGTTGGCCAGCGACGTCCTCAGGGTGAGAACTCGGGCGTCTTATCAAAGATCATAAAACGTCTCAGGGGCAATTGATATTTACTGATGACGTTTGAACATTGTCATCTTCATTCTTGGACAATAATATAAATTATACGTGTGCTGTCATTTCTCTCCAGGTGTTCAGTCAGCTGCAGTCAGTTCTGTGTGAGGCCTCGGTGTCTCTCCACCTGGTCGAGGTGAGTCCGGCTCTGAGTCGGCTGCAGGCCCAGACTCTGACCGGGGACAGCAGCCGGGAGGCGGACGCAGAGGACGAGCTGGTTTACCGCCGTGGGGAAACTGCAGCCGGCCTCCCGGTGTCCTGGTACCGCCGCTTAGACGACGTCCCCACAGGTAGAAGTCAAACCTGCTGGAAAGTTTGTACATCACAGTGATTCTGGGTTTTGGGATATAACATTTTCCTAACACCGGAAAAAGTATTTTATTCTCATATAATTCAGATTAGAGGACACCAGAGACATTCCTGCATGTTTTGTCTTTATTAAGAGAGATTGTATGATGAGTAAAGTTTATTCATTCACTGTCTCTTCTTCTCTCAGGTTTCAGCATCTTTATCGCTCACGAGTTCTTCGACGCTCTGCCCATCCACAAGTTTCAGGTAAAGTCTCCAAGTGTAAAACTTTACTGTGACTATAAATATAATTTGTGTATCTGTTCGTTAAATGAAAATAATAATACAGTCTATTCATCTGTGTCCTTGGGCTGTAGTGTCACTTCCCTGATCACCAGTGACACATGTGTTATATATATTTTTTCCACCAGATGGTGTCAAAGTAAAATAAAAACCCTTCTTTGTAGCTGAGACTTTCTGAACTGTGGGAATTTATTAGATTCTACTTTTGTCATTTCACTCTGAACTTTATATTTGAATTGTGTCCAAACTCATCACTTCCACTCGTCTATATTTTGAAGATTCGAGTGTCGTTACATATAAATAGTGTTTGTTTGTGGTGGTCAGAGGACGGAGAAAGGCTGGAGGGAGGTTATGGTGGACATCGACCCGGAGAAGTCCGATCAGCTGAGGTTCGTCGTGACCCCGTCTCCCACCCTGGCCTCGTCCACATTCGTTCATGTGAGTACCTGAACAACCAGGAGGCTGCTGGTCCCACGGTGTGACGCGCTCCATTAATGTGGACGAACCGTCTCTCACACGGATACATGGTGTTTTATTTACGTGTTTTCTGTCTGATATTAATGTTGAAGGAAGGAAAAACAGAAGTTAAAACTTTTTGAAACGATTTGTGAAAATGAATCTCTTCAGAGAGCTCCGATCAGTAAATGAACTGACTCAGACAAACTCTTTAAGGTTTGTTTCTTAGTCCCCATCTGGTTTTTATTGCCCACATTTGAACCATCTATACGTCCACAGCCTGTTTGATTTGGTCTCTGGCTCAGCGGAGTCTCTTTGAACATGGTGCCAGATGCCCGACGTTATCATCAGACAGTTTCAGATCCAGTCTGAGCTCAGCTTCTGTTTATATCCAACCACATGTGAAGGAAAAGGAGGATTCATTCATTGCTCATCTACTAATGAGCGGTTTAATATGTCATAGTTTAAAAGAGGCGCAGGTATGTGATGTGGTAACCGTGCGTGTGTCTGTCAGGCCGATGAAAGGCGGGATCATGTGGAGGTGTGTGCAGAGGGCGGGGTCATCGTCCAGCAGCTGGCCCGGCGGATCGTAGAGGACGGCGGCGCGGCGCTGATCGCCGACTACGGCCACGAGGGAACCAAGACGGACACGTTCAGAGTATGAAAGTTTTCTAGAGATCAGATGATCACATGTATAGATCTGTTTTAAAATTCCCTTTCCATTTTGAAATCAAAATCAAATGTTAGCAAATGGGACAAACCAAACACACCGATATCACTCTTCTCGTCTTTATTTACACTCTTTGCTCCAAACACAGTACATAAAACACAAGGTTTGGTTTAGTCTGGTTGCAAAATAAAGTATAAAACAAACTGAGATAAAAGTAATTACTCAGTATTTTTACTTTCACCGTTTTATTCTTTAGCTGTAAAACTTTTACCCAGAAGCCCTTTGTGTTGTTCAGGTTCTGAGCTCTTGTAAACCAAACGTGTTTGTGAGGATCAGTTTGAGATTCGGACCTTAAAGCGAGGACGTTCTGTCCGGTCGTCTCTTCTGCTACAGTCGAAGGAAGCAGATGTAGGAAGTAGTGAAGCTCCTCTGCTGCAAGCGGGGGGGAAACCAGGGTCGACTGACTCATCGCTCCTCTTCCTCCACTGCTCCTTCCTCCGCTGCTCACTGATGTTTTTTGGCTTTTACTATTTCACGTAAACACATTTAAACCTCACAACAGTTATCGATGCTAAATTTAAAGAACCACTATGTAACTTTTACTGAGCAGCAGCGCCCTCTGCAGCTACATGTGGGGACTGATTCTGTTTGGCTCTGTGAGCGATGACGTGTTTGTTATGTTTATATCAATGTGGGACTACATGTCAGTTAACTCTCACAGTTGCATAGTGTTGCTTTAACTTTGTGAATATCTATTACCCATAATGCTCTTTTCTAAAGGCATCAGAGGCCCCACCCTCCCTGATGTTTCTCTTCTCCCTGTTATCCGTCAGGGTTTTAAAGGTCACCGGCTCCACGACGTCCTGGCCTCCCCCGGCTCGGCCGACCTCACTGCCGACGTCGACTTCAGCTACCTGCGGAGGATAGCTGGAGGGGGAGTGGCCTGTTTGGGACCTGTCACTCAGAGGACGTTCCTGAAGAACATGGGCATCGACACACGAATGCAGGTGAATCTTTAGTTTCTTCTCTTGTTGGTGATGGAGCTAGAAGCAGCGGTGGCTTGTTACTGTGAGTTACATCATCAATATAGAACTATTGATTACTGGAGCTGTGACGATCACTTTCTTTAACTCCACCCCCGAGCACGTCTCATCTCCAGATGTTTAAACTCCCTCTGCAGGCTCTGCTGAGGAACTGCAGCGACCCGTCCACCAGGAAGCAGCTGATCAGCAGCTACGACATGCTGACCAACCCCGAGAAGATGGGCGAGCGCTTCCACTTCTTCAGCCTGCTGCACCACAGCCGCCTCGCCAAACCCAAGAGAGCGGCGGGGATGAAGCTGGAGAAGACGAGCCCGGCGCCGCTGCCCGTGGCCGGATTCACTGAGCTCAGCTTCTCCTAGAGCGTCAGAAACATCTGGAAACAACTGGACACTTGTCAGATCTTTTCTAGTCAAGTAAGTGAGGAGCTGAAACAGACTTTACAGAAGATCGAAGAGATTTCTGAAGCTCCAAATACTGAAATTTGAAGGATCCTGTACAACACAATACTTATTTGTTTTTGAAGCAACATTATGTAACGTTTCTACCTGAAAGCAGCAGCTTGATGAAAGTGAGTCTGACGTGTGAGTGTGAACAGGAGAAAGTTTCCTCCTTCTCTCCCTGAGCGTCTGTTCTCTGTGACTCTGCTGAGTGGGTTCCATCTCCTGTGAGAAGAACTGACTGAGTCACAGCTTCAACTGTCACAACCAGCTGCAGGTGAAGAGTGAAGCTGAACTGAGATCAGTTAGAAACACTCTGAAGTTATTAACAACCAGAGTTTATCTCCACTGTTCAGCAGGAAACTGTTGAAACATGAAGAGTTCTGAACAGTTTGGTGGATTTGTTACAGCTGCAGCTCTTCAGGTTCAGGAAGCAGAGGATCATGGGTAATATCCAGTGTTCACCACATGTGGCTGCAGGGGGCGCTGCTGCCCAGTAAAACTTACATCATGTTGCTTTAAATGTTTGGTGTTCACTCGTGTGTCTCCACTCCAGAGAAGAAGCAGCATATTGCTGTCGTCGACCAGGTTGAACATGATCTGAACTAAAAATGTAATTTATGTTGAAGTCAGTTGTAAAAAGCACTTTAATGTAAAAATGCCAGAAAATAAAAAAACTGCATTTTAATATTTCCTTATTCTTTAGTCATGTGAAGGAGCATGTTTTTTATTTTCAAATTCTGAACAATCGTTCAAATTTCTAAACTGACGCTGGGTATCGAGCCGCAGCAGTAAACTGTGACTCTGCATCAGGTCAAAGGTCGTCCCGCTGCAGGAGGATCTCTTTCCGCCCTCTGCACGTCGCCTCGCCGCGCCGCCTGCCTCCGTCCACATCTTGAAGCCGTTAGCTGAGCTGCCAGTTGTACTGCAGCCATTCACAGCGAGCTCCTCCGGTAGCAATTAAAAGCTTCAGTTACACGTGGTGGGGGGTCGCCGCTGCCAAAACAAGCAGCCGTCCTGCAGAGCGGCGGCAGAGCGAGCCGGTCGAGTTCAGGAGCTGGTTAATTAAGAGATCGTTTCCAAACATCCTGCTTTTTTTTATTTGATGAGTCCGACTCAAACATTTGGAAGAAATTACAGGATTTTATTGAACTGAAGAAACTGAAGACGAAGATTTAAAATCTGTTTCTCAGACGCAGTTTTGAAAGTTTTGACTTTAATATTTTCTCATCAAAATCCTCCACATGACACAAAGTTTCTTTCAAAAATATAAAACGTGAAATAAATTCTCAGGCTGGAGTCGGATCTGGATCAATGACGCTCGAGAGTCCAGTTGTTTTCTTCTCAGACATAAAGACGACAGCAGCTCGATTCTCAGCTCGTCTTCGTCACAGAAAAAATCATTTGGAAAATCACTATTGATTTCTTTTTCTGCAAAATAGTAACAAGTCATCACTTATTAAACAAAACAAAAATCTTAGGAATGTTTATAATATTAGATAATAAAAAGTTAATTTCTTGTTTTTTTTCAGATTTCCCCCAAAAGTGCAAAAAACAAAAACATAAACAGAACATTAAAGTCACAATTTCTTTCAGACGTTTTAGTTTCTTCTGAGTTTGTTGAAGTAAATGTGTAAAACAGCTTCATGAGGCCGAAGAGTTGCGTAGTAAAAACACTGTGCCCGATCGTGGAGTCTCTGAGTCGCTGAGCAGAACAGGCAGAAAAGACCGTTATTTAAAATCTTCAGATTTCACTTCTCAGGATGTTTCTTATAGTTTGTAAAAAAAAAAATTGGAAAAAGATGAAATACATTGGAAAATTCCTCTGGAGCTGATTCTCACCATCGTGTACCTGACCAGCGTGTCCTCATCACCCACATTGTCCTGTGCTGCCATGCCGACAGCTGTCTCCATGGTGACAGTTGCCAAGGTCTTCATAGCATCCAGGGGGGGGGGGGTCTGCTGCTTCATCGTAGGAAGTGTCCACCCTCTTGCCGCCACTAGGGGTCCTCCTCCATGTCGTCCAGGTTCGGCGACATGATGAAGTGTTTGGGGTAGTGCAGCCCGCTCTCGTCGGCGTGCTCCTCCCAGCGGGTGTCGTCACTGTCGTGGGTGATGTAGCGCTCGCCTCGCTTCGTCTCAAACTCCCTGAGGTCGAGCCAGGTCTGGTAGTCCTGCGGGACAACGACATGGAAACAGTGAGATCCAAACCGAGGAGCTCGTATTTAATCTGTGGTCGAGGTGGAAGAACTCGTTTGGTTCCAAGATGGAGAAATATGTTAAAAGGTTTAAATCCTTGAACACTTCCTGTTGCAGTGATTTGTTACCTGCAGCCAGGGGTGACTCAGCGACTTGTCCACGCTGTAGCGCTTCCTCATCTTCACCTGCAGCAGGTTGTTGATCAGGTCTGTGGCTGTAAACCATTAACGAATAGTTGATCATTAATTAACTGATGGTTTCAGCTCGTCATTTATTAACTAGGATATTCTTGTGACCGGTTCTTGGACTCGTCTGTCTTACCCGGCTCGGAGATGTCCCTCCAGGGGTTGGGCGGGTACATGAAGGCAGCGTTCTGGATCTGGTGGTCGATCTCCTCGTCTTCGTTGAAGGGAAACGTTCCGCTCAGGCTGACGTAGACGATAACGCCGACCGACCACATGTCCAGGGATCGGTTGTAGCCTTTGCTGCGAAGAACCTCCGGCGCCAAATAAGCCGGAGTGCCGACCACGGAGCGACGGAAAGACTTCTCCCCGATGATGCGAGCGAAGCCGAAGTCACAGAGTTTCACCTGGAGGAGAAACGGACAAGTGGATGAAAGAGAAACCAAAGAACGAGGAGACGGTGACCAGAGTTCTGAGATTGGTCGAACCTGAGGAAATGGTTCTGCTGAGGCCAGGAGGACGTTCTCGGGCTTCAGGTCACAGTGGACGATGTTCTTGAAGTGAAGATGTCTGAGGGCCACGAGGATCTGGAGACACAACAGTTGGAGCTCGTCAGCAAAAAGAAACACCCACAATTCCATGAAATAAATTAATATACATTTAGTAATTTCACAAATGAGTATTTGTGCGCGACCTGTGTGACCAGGAACTTGGTGAGACGTTCAGGGAGTCGACTCTTCTCGCTGGATAAGATCATCTCCAGCATGTCGCCGTGGAGCTTCTCCATGACGACGAACACCCGTTCAGGCGTCTCGAACATGCACTCCAGGTTGACGATACCGCGATGTTGGAGGTTCTGTCACAAACAAAACCAAATCTTTAACCATAATGATGTCAGGTCCTGATGTGTGACTGAGCGACTAAATACTAGACCTCAGTTACAGAACATCGGGTCTAGAATCTTCTTTATTTGCATGTGACCTGTCTGGTACCTGGAGAATGGACACCTCGTTCCTCAGCTGACTCTCCTGTTTGGTGGGAAACCTCATTTTGTCGATGATTTTGATCGCGACATCTCTGCCGCTCTTCCTGTGTTTTCCTGCAGAGGTCGAAGAGGGAAGAGATTCAGCAACGTTTACCATCTTTATAATCTTAACACATTGAGATAACCAGATGTGGCTGCAGATGTATCCGTCTCACAGGTGCAGTTTTATTCCACTCGTTTCAAGCCTCACCTCCGTAAACGATCCCAAACTGTCCGGAGCCGAGGACGTCGTCTGCGAAGATCTGATAAACTGAACTGATATCCTGAACAAGAGATCAGAGCAGATTCAAAGATGAGTCGGTTCAACTCTTCACAAAGAGCAGAATCTCCTCCACATGCCAGAATTTGCTGAATTAAATAAATGTCCTCAACATTTTGATTTGACACATGTGACTCACCACATTTTCTTGTATCTGGGAGTTGGACACTGATATGCTGGTGGAAATTTCCTCTGAGGGAAACAAAGACAAAACAGTAAATGAATGTCAAACTGTGACTTCACTTCTTCTCCGCTGGTATGAATTATTATCCAAAGAGTATAAAATGTAAATTCCTCTCAGTAAAATGAAGAGAAACAGTCCAGCAGGGACGTGTGGGGCTTTTATTTCTTTAACCTCCAAATCGTTAAAATCTCATTTCATTCCTTCCCTTGTTAAATAAAGGATGAGATTTCCAGCTGAGCTCAAACCGACACGTTGTTGGTTCGACTCCACATGAAAGAGTCGAGAGGATGAGTCCCGCTGCTGCCGCCTCCTCAAATCCTCCTGCAGGTTTCACAAAAATAAAAGCCTCTGTTTCCTGTCCCCGTGTTTACTACGAGCCTCTGACAGACTGTTGCTCGCTGCGTTCATTCAGCCCCACGTTACAGGAGAGAGGAAACCTGCCGCTGAGTTTCCACTGATGAGCTGGTATTGATTTCAGATCGGTCAGCCAGGGTTTTGCTCGGGTCACTGCCCTCGGATCGATACCCGCAGTCTGATGTAGGTGGACGGACTTTTGATATCTGGGTCACGGGTTAGGTCACGATTCAGAGTTTATGTAACTTCATGGACAGAAATGTGGACGGTGAGACGTGCACACGCATCAGAAACACTGATAAACTTCAACCCGGTGGATTCTGTGTTTTCTCCTGTGTCCGTCACAAAGATCCACTGTGTCGCTGTTTGTCTCTGAGACGGTTAAACAACACAAAGCCTTGTTACATCATGTGTCCATTAACTTATTGATGTGCGTTGCTGGGATTTCATTACCGAGCAAAACTGAAGCTCGACATCACATTCTCAATTTGATGACATTGTGCAAAGTGCAACTATTTAAAGATGAGCTCTGTCACTACAGTTAATGGTTATTAATTTAATACCACGACATCCATTTAGTCATTTACTGCAGGAAATCTCATTTTGTGGTGAAACTTAAAAGACACTTTACCCTGAAGTGAATCCGAGCGAGATGAGGCGGAAAATCCTCTGAAATCCCTTCAATCACGTTAAAATGTCAGCGAGCGGTCGCGTGTGTGTGTGTGTGTGTTTTTATTTTGAAAGCTCTCCACCGACAAATCCACACTGACCATTAAAACACAAAAACGTACCCGAGTCTAATCTGATTCGAGAAACGACTCCATCGTATCGGACGGTTAAAACCTGCACTAACTGTCTCTAATAAACATGAAACACATCAAGCCTGGCTTTTTATTAAATGTTGGTTATTAGTAAAGATTGAACAGCTTCTCCCCTCCAGTCCTCTAAACTCGTGGAGTTCCTCAAGCTTCGTCTTTGGATCATATTTCATTTTCTTAACGCTTCCCCAAGGACACATGATACAAGGCGTTAACTTGTTACAGGACACGTGTGGGGACACTTCATATTTCCTGTTTCTGTCGGAGGGAAGTGATCCGAGGTCGACCCGAACAGACCTGAGGACAGTTTGACCTGATGCTAAACGGGGTCGACCCGAGCAGAGAGAACAGCAGTTCAATTAATCCAATCTGTTAGTGAGCAGTCGTGGTGGAAACGAGCAGCACCAGAATGAATTTATACTAAAACTGTGTTTCCAAACTAAAGCTCCCGTGTTCTGGATGCAGCCTCAGGTCCCTTCAGACCCACTGGGGCCTCGGGACGTTTGATAATCCTGATTGAATCTTGTATTGATAATTTATCTGGAGTGAATCTTGATGCGTCCTGGACTTCAGAGGTTAAGTCCTCAGTGTCTGTTACTCACTGTGGTCCTTCCCTTTGCCGGGACCGGTGCCGACGCTGGCCTTGGGCGTGACGGGCATCAGCGCGTGACGGATCGCCTTCTCCCAGCTCTGGCCCACGTCCCGTCCCACACCGGACGCCGCCAGGACGGGGTTGTGGTACAGGCCGCCGTTGTTCTCCCCGACGTAGTACACCATGTTGGCCGTGGTCACCTCGAAGCAGTGCGGGTTGCTGCCCGGCGGCGGGCCGCTGGAGTCCTTCGCCGGCTCCACCTGCAGGATCTCGGACAGCGGGATCTCCTGAAGTGCGTCAGGACACAACAGGAAGTCACATTAGATTTGTGTCACACAAGTTAAAAGTCCTCTGGGAAACTTTCCTGTTGGATCTTCCCTCCATCCCCACACCTCCTCTCTTTGTTAAACTGTGAAACTCTTTCTCTTCCTTCCAAGTTTGTACCAGCAACCCCCCCCCCCCCCATCATCATCATCAATTCATCCTGTGATTAAGAGCCAGGACGTGCTTCAGGCGCACGGCGGCGGCGGCGGGGGGAGGGAAGAGGCCCTGAAACCGCCACAGATCTCCCCCCCTCCCTGTGCCTCTCACTTTCTCTTCAAAGGACGGTTTCTGCAGCGCTTTGTGGTGAAGGTCAGCAGGTCGCTGACCGACACGAGATGAAAAGAGGCGGAGGGCGAGGGAGGGAAACGATGGAGGACGAGAGGAGCAGCGGCCGCTCTGACCTGAACTCAGCATCGAGCTTCGCTTCATGTTTCAGAGAAAAACAAAGTCTGGAAAAACCGGAAGATCGGAGAAGATTCAACTTCAGCTAATCTGTGATCAGTCGAGCGACAAGTAATCATTAGTTTAAACTCTGAGTCCAGTGACGTTCGGTTTTTCTCTTCATGTAAATGAAACCTACACAGACTGTAAATAAAGATGGACGACGCGTCTCCACTTCCTTCCACTGTAGAAAAATTAAGCCAAACTATCTGATGCATGCGCCGCCATCTTGTACTGGTGACATCACTTAGAGTCTGTGCAGGAGTGATCTGAGGTCCCTCCCACACCTCTACCTGACCAATCGTGAGTCAGTCTCAGCTGTCAATCATTACGTCAATAAGTAATTAAAACCAAACTTCAAAGTGTTTAAACCGTTTTTTTAGTTTGGTCCATGTCCCGTCTGCGAACATGGACGAGGTGGGGTTTGTGACCTATTCAACAGCCAGCCACCAGGGGGCGATCGAGACGCTTCGGCTTCATTGTGGGAGCTGTCCTGTCGTCCATCTTTATTCACAGTCACTTTTATCCAGGTGTTAGAGACCAGCAGCTGAGGGGAAATGTCTTCATGAGGGTTTTCTGTCAAACTGTGAAAAGTGACGACCTTGTGAAAACATTCTGATCCGATAGAAACCCAGAGTGTCACCGTTCGAACCCGACTCCCTCACCTCACTGCTCGGTTTGGCCGAGCAGCTGAAACCGGATCTAACCTGTCTCTCCTACCTTGTAAAACTTGGCTCCACTGTCGTTCTGAAACAGCGTCAGACTCTTGGTGTCCAGCCTCCAGTAATGTCTCTTCCTCTGCAAAGACAGAACACACATCCAGGTTCAGGGATGTGAAAGTGGAATGATCAGGAGGAAAATGTGTATCTGCAGGAATAAATGTTAAGAACATCGTTTTGTCATGTGGCAAATTTGAGAAAATCTAGTTGTTAAGCCCCAAACGCTTCGTGACATTTCTCTTCCTCTCACCAGGTTGTCGCGGCTGGTGAAGTGAACCATCCACCCCTCTTTCACCACCGTGGAGCTTTTCCTCTTGGTGTGTTTGATGGACTGAACCACTCGCATCAGGGGGATGTTACTGCTGGTGCACGGGCTGCGTCAACACAAACAACACACACTCATTAACACACTGACTCAATTCTGAAAGGAGCTGAGTTTCTAAACGTTGTGACAAAGTTTTGTTAGAAGATCAACTGTGGTGATTTTTAAACCACACGGAAACACGTGTGACGGCCGCCTCTTGTCACCTGATGGCTCTGAGCGTCTCGTCGTCTTTCTCGCCGTCCGTGCACGGCCCCTCGATGAAGAAGAGCTTGTCCTCAGGGGTGGACTCGTCCTGGTCGTCCATGCTCTGACCTCCGTCGCTGTTCACGTCGCAGTTGTCCACCTCCATCGTCGCCTCGGAGTCCAGACTGGGACTGGCCGGTTCTGCAGAGTCAGGAAACAGAACCCACAACGGAGAACTTTTAATCCAAACTAAAGAACTAATGTAGAGTTCCTCTAATGACCACTAGGACACAACCTAAAAACTGCATTCATTATTATTTAAAAAGTACTTTTCTAAACGAAATGAGAAAGTAGCTGAAAGACGCTAAAACGTGTGGAGCTGCAGAGAACAGGTGATATTCATCAGTGTGAGTTCACCGCTGATCGATTATCACTATAAACATATTGATTAAAGCCTCTTTAAAGGTGAAGGTTCAGGTTTCTAACAGTAGATGACGGTTCAACTCCTCGAACGTGAAACCAACTCACCTCCGTTAAAGTCGACCTCGCCCAGACAGTCTCGAGGAACTTTGGCTGCACATCTCTTGTGGCAGTTAAATTTACAATCTGAAGAAACAGAACACACACGTGAATCTGATGGGTCGAAAAAAACAAACCAGCCTGAAGGCATCATCCTGAAAACTGTGAAATGAGCAGCAGATCAAACTGTAATGACAAGATCTTCATTCACCACAGGAATCTTTCAGAGAACATCTTGTCATTTGAGATTATAGATCATTTTAGCTGAGTCGTCACCCTTGCACTGCATCCCCTGGCGGAAGAGTCCCTTCAGCAGCCGTTTGCAGAACTGGCAGATGGTGGGACGAGTGTACGTGTGCACGGAGAAGGTGTGAGGGACTTTGACCCGGCCCAGGACCATCTTCTCCATCCAGATGGGACGACCGCTGAGCAGGGAGTTACGCTTTGCGGCAGCCAGGAGGGGGCGCTGCTGAGGGAAAGAGGAGAAGTGAGGTTTAGTTGTTTGTCCTCCAGTGTTGTATGTTCATTGGTCACGAGGACTGAATGAGCTGTGTGTCATCAGCGTAGCAGTGAGAGTGCACATTGTGTTTGTGGATGATGTTGCCAAGGTGGGGGGGGGGCATATAGATGGACAATATAATGCAACCTAAGATTGAACCCTGTGGGACACCACACCTTGTTTGAGACGCCAGAAGTAAGGGTACGATTTACAATTTCTAGAATGAAAAGGAGCTGTGTGTGTGTGTGTGTGTGTGTGTGTGTGTGTGTGTGTGTGTGTGTGTGTGTGTGTGTGTGTGTGTGTGTGTGTGTGGGGGTGTGTGTGTGTGTGTGTGTGTGTGTGTAAAACACAGGGTGTTTGTTCCAGTGAGTGTGAAGCTGAACAGGATGGAAAATCAGGTGGTTCGCCTCCAGCCTCCAGCCATCACACTGTGTGTGTGTGTGTGTGTGTGTGTGTGGGGGGGGGGGAACTAGTCCCCCCCCCCACACAGTTGGTTGCACAACATTTACATCTGCTGTTGAAACTGTGTTTTCACTCATTCTGTCAGAAATTAATCAAACTTTCACTTCGCTAAAAGAAGAAAACTCATCATCATGTGACTGAAGCTGTAAGAAAACCTCCAGAGACCAGGATGCAACAGTCACTTCAGTTGAAGACGTACTGACAGGGTTATAAAGGTCGGAGTCGGGGATCGAACTGACGAGACTTTGAGGTCAGTTTATTTAAAGCAGCAATAATCAATTTCTCTATGAAGACGTGAGAGGAGTCACTAAACTTCATATACAAATAAATTCTCATATTCAGACTCTTTGTGTTACAGACAAAGGTTTTCTCTTGTGAGTCTCCAGCTGCTCAGAGAATAATGAACCCACCTCCTCTTGCGGCGCCGGTATGAACTCCGTGGAAGGCGGACGAGCGACGGACATGATGGAGCCCGGCAGAGACACGTTGGACAGGCGCCTCTTCTTCACGCCGCTGCAGTTGTTGGGGATCTTGAACGCACATCGTTTGTGGTAGTTCAGTCCACATCCTGCGGAGGAGAAACGTCTTGTCGTCAGTTCCACCTGCAGGTCAGTCAGGCCTCAAACTGGGAGAAAACTGGAGCAAACAAGAGGCTGCAGCCGTCTGCAGCAACAGGAATTCTCCTATCTCCCTAAAAGCTTCACATAGATCCAGACTCTTTTAGCAGAACTGGTGTAAACAACCTTGAGCTTCGGAGGAATCTCACCTTCACACTTGAGGCCCTGTCGGACGAGCCCCCACAGCATCTCCCCGCAGTCGTCGCAGAACGCCGGCGCCTTGTAGGAGTGAACGTACAGCGCGTGAGGACGGATCTGGAAATCCTCGGCCGTGGCGAGAGCTGAAATTAAAAAATACAGAGAAAGTCTTTTTTAAATCCTGTTTCCACTTCCTGGAAATGATTTCAGACGACTTGTTTGGAATCGATCCAACTCAAGACCGAACTTTTTAATCAGGACTTTGATTGAATTTTATTTGTCGTCGACTATTTAACGTTTCAGATGTTAGTTTGGATGTTGGATGAAAACACGAAGAGGGAAGCAGCAGATCATCTTTGCAGCTTCGTTAGGAAACAGATTGTGAATTGATTTGTGATCATTTTGTTGATTGAACTTTGAGGAACAGGAACCGGTTTAGTTTCTGAGTTCACACTCACACCTTTTTGTTAAATGTCTGTTTAGACTCAGTTGATCTGTTTCACATGTTCATTTTACTGTCTCTGTTTTAAACATCAGTCGCCTTGTTCCCCTCCTTGAGTTCAATCACTCATTAACTTAATTATTTTCACCTCCTTCAGTAAATTACTTTACTTTCACCACCAACATCTGGTTTCGTGTTGCCACCGTCAGGTCGTAACGTAACGATGTTTTCTTTTTCTTTCCGGTTCTTCGGTGTTTCTATACGTGAACATAGTTGTCAGACGGATCCTCTGTGGTACCAGAGGCAGCATGAACAGTTATACAGAAACAAACAAGCAGAGATGAGCACGTCTGCTGCAGCAGCAGCAGCAGCAGCAAGAGGAGGAGGAGGAGGAGGAGGAGGAGGAGGAAGTGGTCGTGGGTTTGAACCAGATGTGGTTTGACCTGCCACTTTGTTTTCCTCCTCAGCTGCCACTGCTGTGTCGAGCTGTTGAGGTGTCAGTTTTAGGTTTTACACCCAAACCTGTCGACACCAGTAAGGAAATGACATATGAGAGTGATATCAGAGTGATCCCCGGCGACGCTGCGGTGGACAAAACAAGATGTGAGACGGCTCCGGCCTCAGAGCAGGAGGAACAACAGAGAGGAAGCTGAGAGGAAGTCAGAATGTGATGAATCTATTCACATTGTCATTGTTACTTTAGAGAATCCTATAGTTTTCAATAAGAATTGTAGTATTATAATTTTTCTGATATTTATTATCTGGAATTCAAAATCTAAAGCAAAAACATCTCTCAGGTTCAGAGTCTTATGAATAAACTTGTAAATTAGATTTTCTGTTGCACCGCACACGTGCTTCTGACTCTGGTTCGGATTCCGGTTCAGGAGCAGGCGGACGACACTGATCCAGGATCAGAGGTTTACTGAAGAACTGTTCGATGGCTGAAAATAAGGTTTAACAGGTAAAGTGCTGGTGATTTACCGGAGAGCACCACCTCCACCAGGTCGCCCTCGTGGATCTCCTCTGCAGACGTCAGCCGCTGCAGGATGTTGTCCGAGTTCAGGTCGTGACGGAAGAGCAGGATCTTGTCGTACATCCCGAAGAATCCACATTCTGGGAACTGAGGAGGAAGAGGAGGAGGAAGAGTTCAGAGACTTACAGACCGTTACTGAGAATGAAAACGGTCCAGGGACAGAAGAGGCTGCATGACTCCACTTTCTGAACAGAACATGTGACACAGGAGCTTCTGGTTAAATCATAAATCTGCCTGAGCTGTTTTATATGTAGAATTCTAAATGTTGGAAGATGTGGATAAATTCTTTAGTCACAACTAAAGACATGAGAGTGAAATACGCTCATCACACTGAATAATGAGACGTTAACTGTAAAACACAAAGCAAAAAAACAACAGGAAGTGAGAGAACTGTCGCCGGTCTCACTGGAGATGAGGAAACAACGAAGGCAGAAAAATAAAGATAAAGTCATGAAGTTAAAATAATAAAACTAGAAGCTCACACTTCCCTTCAACTGCAACAAATTTCACACGCTCATAAAAATAAGTTTTTTCTACGTGATCCTTGAATTGTTTCCTGACAAATCAAAGAAACATCCTCACAAGGTTAAAGAAAGAGATAAAAGTCGTAGACAGATTTCCACGAAAATCGACTAAACAAAGAAACGGACGGGGGGGAAACAGAACCTCATCGGCCGTAGTAATTTACTCAGTAATAGAAAGTAATGGGATTACTGCAGAATGAAGGTGTATAATAAATGCAATTTAAAAACCAGATGTGAATCAAACACCAAACTAGATTTATCGCCTTCACCAACCAATCAGGCTGCAGATCACATTCATGTCAGTCCAAACTAAACTATGACTTTCAAGGAACTTAAAAGTTTTTTGTCACAATCAGCGTATGAATTCTTTGCGAGGTCACGGTGACCTTTGACCTCTGACCACTCATATCAGCTCATCTTTGAGTCCAAGCACAATGTTTCTGCCAAATTTAAAGTGATTCCCTCAAGATGTTCCTGAGATATCACATTCAAGAGGCTGAAGACAGCGACCTCTGACCTCTGACCACCAGGTCATCTGGAAACATGGCGCTCGGCCGTGTTTCCCTGAGGCGACAAGTCGGAGTCTGAGGTGCAACAATCAATCCACTGATCGATGCATGTGATGTTCACTGTAAACTGGGATTTTAAAAGATAAAACTCACATGTTGTTGTTTTGGTTTAATAAAACACAATATTAAAAAACTTCTGTTATTTAGTTTATGTATTTCATGTACAGATTAACAGTTCGACCAGGTGGCACTAAAGGTCCTCCAGCCTCCTGACCTTTGACCCCACATAACAGATCTCGATGCCCCGGAGCAGCAGCTCGTTCTCACAAGTTTCCCTCTTCGCGACTTTATCCTTCGTCGAGGTCGTTACCGAACGTTTTTCATCCGAGAAAAACAACCAGCAGCTCAAACCCTGACGGCGGCGACTGAGTCAGTTTCCACAAAACAACCGTCTGTTTATTCAAAAATCTGATTTTCTGCTAATGTCAAGGTTTCTCTGCAGCTCGAGCTCAATTCATAAAGAACCTTAAACAAACATGTGAGCTTCAGGTCAAGTCTGGGTCAGTGTCTGTGATTCCATCGGCCAACGGCTCACAGGGAAGTTTGAGAAACATTCTGAGAGTAAACTCATAATTTAATGAGAATAAAGTCGTTGAGGAGAAAGTCAAAGTATTTTGAGAGTAAAGTTGTGGTGTGTGTGTGTGTGTGTGTGTGTGTGTGTGTGTGTGTGTGTGTGTGTGTGTGTGTGTGTGTTAGTGCATCTTCTGCAGGTGGAGCAGCTTCCTGCCCTGAGCTGCTCCGTGTCAGCAGGATGTCAGCAGAGTGCAGGGAGCATGGTGCAGGCTCACAGCAGGAAACTAAGCCGACAGGTGACGAGGCACAAGCTGCTCAGGTCACATGAACACACACACACACACACACACCTACACACACACACACACGGACCATCATGAATTATGGCTGAGGGCCTGCGGTCATTACCCCTGTGGCTGCACCGTTCAAACAAACACGTCGGAAACACACACACCGTCATAAAACCAGGATTAAACCAGAGGAGGAAGGAGAGCGGCTCCACGGCGACGGAGCGACAACAAGTGAAAGCTGCAGCGATGACACATCTGGGCTACGTCCAATCACGTTGGTGCTGGTCGTCAGCTGCTTCCGTCTCTGAGGTGAGCAGAGAGACGCGCTGAGAGTTCAGTTAATGGACAAGAGTGTGTGTTTAATACACACTGATCCTCTCATTTATGGTTAATCCTCCATTAACCAGGCTTAACCTCCGCACACACACACACACACACACACACGCACACACACACACACACACACACACACACACACACACACGCACACACGCACACACACACCACACACGCACACATGCACACACACACACACACGCACACACAATCCTGTTCACGTTCTCTGACTCTTCACCGACGCCCTCGCCAAACTGAAGCCAGATTTGTGACAACTCCACTGCCTCGCTCCGGCCGTCAGGGTCGCAGAGGCCTCCAGGCCCTGCGGTGACCTTTGACCCCTCCTGCAGGAGCTGTTCTTACCAAGAGAGGGTGGTGGTGGTGTGTGTGTGGGGGGGGGGGGTAATCTGTGCAGCACTCATGCCATTATCAGAGAGACTAAGTGTTCATGGAGCCCAGTAATCCTGGTTCTAAAAGGGACAACGACACACTAACCCCACAAATACACAACTGCAGGAACTTTATGGACGTATATGTTTTTATGTATGAATGACAATTACATCATCAAAACTACTTAGAGACGTTGATCCAGTCTGGAGCGGACGTGGGAAACATCGCTTAGAGCCTCAACCACCTGTTGTCTGTCAGCGACCTGCTGCTCCTCCAACCGGAAACACACCATTGACTTGAAAATCATGATTTTCTCTTATATATACGTATATTTCAATTATATCAGTATTTAATAGTATTATTACTACTGTTCACCCAAATATGTGGGAGTTTTTTGGTGATGCTGAAAACGTAGGAATCTTTTAACATGGAACAACAAACAGGAGGTTACATCACTTCGTGTTTTCTCCAGACATCGGACATCTGGACCGGCAGCGACGTGAAGAGCACAAACCGATCGACCTGCCGCTATCTTCCGCTGCACAACACAAACGTCCTTTCAGCACCAATAAAACTCTTCAACTGCCCAGCTGCACACGTGCACTCAGCCTGGAGGGACGGCGCTGAAATGGGCTGATGGGAAATAACGTGGGTAAACGACCAGCGCTCCTGTTTCCCTCCAGCATCAGGAAACAACAGTGAGTCGGTCAAGGTTGTCAGAGCGTTGTGGAGTTTCATTCATGTTCTTTGTCCCAAGGCTGACAGTGCACGCGCACACACACACACACACACACACACACACACACACACGATTATTAGTATTATTGTAGATAAAAGGTTTGGTGGAAATCTCTCCATGCGATGAAATTAGCAATAATACAACAGGTGGATGTAAAGTTACACCTACTGTTTATAACCTCTGTTCTGTTTTTTTCCCAGGATTTTGTTGAGGTATAAAATGTCCAGTTTTATTGCAGCAAAGTTCTTAAACAGAGGAAACTGTTGCCTCGTTCAGGTGCATTTACTAAACTGTTGTCGTCATCAGTTCTGGAGAAATAGCAGCAGCTCAGGCTCCAGAACATAAAGAGTTTCGTAATGAAACTTAAAGTGATTTTATGACACGATCTGGTTTCAGCTGTGTGAGACGAGTGGAGGCTGGAGAGTTAAGCCGGATGTTTTAAAAAGTTAGATGACGGTGAATGAAAGTCAGACAGACAGACGCTGTTAATGTTCATTAATTCAACAACTCACATAAAAGAGAATAAGGTCAGAATTAATCCTGAACATCATTAAAACATCAACTGCAGATGAGACAAATCCTGCAGCATCTGCACTTATTAAAAACACGAACAAAACCGGCTCTATTCTTAATTACACTGCTTCAGTCTCATGTATTAGAAAGTGTAATAAATGGATTTTATTCTCCAGTTTAACTTTTATCTTTCACTTAAGTTCAAAACTTTCATGAAACACGAGCTCAGTTTGTTCAGTTATTTAGTGAAATGAGCAAAAAGAAAAAAGAGAAAGTTTGAAAAGGAAACTGAATAACGAGATTTAAACACTTTGTCTTTAAACTTCACAAATAAACTGGAGTGAGCAGGTTCCCACACGACTCTGGCACAGTATTTAAACCTTTGTAAATGGGTTGAGCAACCATAAAAAAAAACTCTCTCTCTCTCTCTCTCTCCACCTGAACCACCACCTGGCCTTGGTAACCATGGAGACCAGCGCAGTGGAGGACGCGGGTTCCTCACGTCACCGTGGCGACAGGGAGAGATGCTGTCTTTATGGTGCAGGTGCTCGTGCGCTGCCGTCACTTCGTTCAGTTACAGATTTGCTTAAAGTCTGATCGCAGAATTGAAATGTTTATATTTAAGTGTCATTCATTGATTTTGGATTAACTTAAGGACAGAGGTGTCCCGGTGTTCCACTGGGTTCAGCAGCTGAGAATCCTACAGAGTGTTTGCTGCTTATTTGCTATTTTATGTTGCAAAGCTGCAGCAGCTGGAAACGACCAGGTTGAACCGCAACAGAGAAACAACACAACACAAAGTCCTCTGTGAGGGACAGGAACTCCCCTAATAGCCCCCCCCCCACACACACACACACACTCTGCTTCTACAAACACAACCACACACAGAGCAGAGAGGTGATATAACAGCAGTAAATCAGTAAAGCTTCCGTCCAGCCCGGGTCGCAGCTCACGGCCTCGTGATGTGGACACAAAAGGAGGAAAAAGAGAATTCCAGTGGTGGCGTCATTTCTCTAACTCCGCCTCCAGCGTGTCCACACGCTGCGAGGGAGACTCCTGCTGTGGGCTTTAGCTCAGCTGACAAAATTAGCATGTAGCTGTGATGTCAGAGGTTTTCAGGCTCGTGTTCTCGTGGAAACAGTTTTGTACGATATCTTATGAAAGGTTTCATGATGCTTCGAGTGTTCGATACGATCAGTTCACCTGCACAAAGCCAACGCAACATGTTGGAGACTCGTTTGTTCTTTTTTAGTTTCACAATCTTTTTAGTTTCACAAGCATGTCTATGCTGGTTGCTATGGAAATCCCTGTTGAGAGGTGGACTCCTGTTTCAGGTTGTCTGGTGTGAATGGGCTTGATTCGGTTTCAAAGTACTGTCGACCAATGAGAGAAGCCGTGTAATGAACTAACTGAACAGAGCTCGACAGCTCAGTTTCGTTATGAACTGTAATTTCACTTCCTCTAAAGTTAGTGGAAGTTGTTCCATGAGACAGAGACGTTAACGACAGTCGGTTCCACTCAGTAATCAGAGGGTTTTCCTGCAACACAACACACAGCTGGGAGGAAACAAAGAGCGCTGACGCAGTGGCGACCAGGAAATGACATTCCTGTGAAAAGACGTTTCCTCCAATGAGCTCGAAAACACGGGACTGTGACGAGAGACGACGAGTGCAAGTGTTTCCAGAGTGAAGTGTTCACACAACCACGGGATGTCCCAACGATCAATCAATCAATCAATCAATCAATTCTCAATGTGAGAAAACGAACTCTGCTAAATTTACCTTCTGATCCACGATGGAGCAGACGAGCTCTCTGACGGCGGGGAGGGAGTGGTCTCCAGGGTCAAGGGTCACCATCTCCCTGGTGAGTCCGATCTGCAGCAGGAAGGAGACGCCTTGGATGGAGCCCCGTGAGTTAGTGCGGCTGGGGGCCGTCAGGCTGCCATTGGAGAGGCGGCTGCAGAGGGTGGCGGGCGGGCTGGGTGACGGCGAAGGAGTGGGCGGGGCCGTGTGCTGAGGGAGGGTGGCGAAAGCAGCGGGGTGAGGCCGGCGGCGGTGGCAGGCTGTTGTCGGACGACATTGGCAGCTATCTATGACGTCGTCCAGGCAGGAGAAAGTAAACAACATCCAGAAAAAGAAACGATTGTAATGTTCGATTCCTCCGATTCAATCGTCAGCCGACTGTCTCCTGCGACCTCCTCGGCCTCGATTCATATTTCTCACCAATAAAATCCTGCAAGAAAAGTTTCCTCTCACTGTCGGACATCTTGGAAAAAGAAATGAACCCAAAAATGAATAAATTCAGGGAAACAAAAGTTTGGGATCCTCACGCCTCCTGCTGGATGAAACTCACATGTGCAGTCGCGGTGAGAAATCGCAGCAGATCTTTAGTTTCTCTTTTCAGCGTCTGTGGAGAATAAAGACGACTCGTTAAAGAATCAGTCGCTCGGGTTCATCTCCTCATCTGTAAAATCTATGCACCAGCTCATGTTGTAGTATGGGCTGTGACCAACAGGGGGCAGGAGGACAACGTCAACAGGAAGTAAGATGTTTATTCATTTTTTTTTTATTGCTTTTCCTTGAGTTGTATTTTTATGGCGTAAACATGTGAACGCCATCTCAAGTCGGAGCAATAACTTGGAGAGTCCGCAGAAATTTGGTGACGTCACTTATGAACCAATCAACGATCAGCTATAAATAATGTGAACTCGTCTCATGTTACGTTTGTCACAACTTTTTATCCAAAACATGTTTTTATGATTAACAAGTTATTTACATGCGTGTCACACCTTTGTGTTGTTTGAATTCTCTAAACTTATAAATCCAACACTTGTTGTGTAAAGTGTTTCCAACACAATCTGACTTCAAAGCTTCTGAACAGACAGAAGTCATAAATATATGATTATATATATATATATATATATATATATATATATAATCTAAAGTACCACGTGTCTGTGTACTGCTCCATGAACATGATGCTGCAGTGGTGCGACTGTGGAAACCTGTTTTGTGCATTAGTTTGTCATAAATCATCTGAGTTGATTAAAAACAAAGACAATGTTGGATTTATTAACTTTGAACTGAAGGATGAAGACGTGACCACGATTTAAGACAAATTTTAAACTCCAAAGGATTCACTCGTGCCGCTGAATATTTGACACGTTTCCTTTGTTTAGAACCAAAAGAAGAATATTGTTCAACCCTCAACACTCGGTTTCTGTTTAAAACACCTCTGAAGGGTTTGGTATCGCAGGTCGTTCGCTCCTGAGACTTTGCAGACGACCACACGCACCTTTAATATCTTACTCGTCTTTTTTAACTTGTCTGATTTTAATGTTTGTGTTTTGTGTTTTCTTGGCTCGTGAAGCCTTTTGTGACTTTTGTTCTTGAAGGTGATAAATACAGAAAATAAAAGTATTATTATAGTGATGATTCTCCTCTTTGTTTCTTTACCAGCAGAGAAACTGCAGATTTTTAAGTGAGAACTCATCACATCTCTTTTCTTTCTTCTTGTTTCTGTATCTCTGACAAATACATGTGAACTAAACAGGCAAACAGGGAAAGGTACAGTTTTAATGGAATAACGGGTACTTTTTTAAACGTACTTTATTTGACTTCTTACCTGGTAGGTTGTATATAATGTTAGCATCTTATTATATCGTGATATTTCTGTAGTTATATGAATGTTTCTACAAACTCTTCAGCTGAGTTAACAACAGAAAACAAGATGAAATCAACAGTAAACTTAGAAATGAAGTAATAAAGCCAATAATCACGATGACTCTGCACATCTGTAACGGATCTCTGTGTGGTCACATCTGGAGCATGGCTCATATATTCCAGATGTTCTCATTAGTTTACACCTCGGGCCGTTTGAAGCTGCCGGTGGATTGAAGGTTTTCTCACCGACAGAGAGGCTCGATCCTCGGTCACATCCCCAGAGAACAGGCCGGTTCCTCCGCTTCCATCGCGGCTCCAACCAGAGGAAACCGTGCGTCAAGCTTCCATCCAGCGGAGCCTCGGGGCGCACGAGCCCAATCTCCCGAGCCCGGGCCCGGGTTCGCTGCCCTCCGGCGGTCGGTGCTCCGGGTCTGGAGGAGCGGAGAGAGCCGAGCAGCGGGTCCGTCTCAGTGACTTTATTCCCCGGTGAGAGTGAGAAAGTTTCCCGGAGCTGCGGCTTCATGAGGATCCGATTAAAACCAGAACACAGCCAGAGAGCCGCAGAAACACTGCGAGGTCTCACTCTGACAGGAAACCAGAGCACCGGACCACAAGCGGAAGTGAGGAGGAGCACACGTGTCAGAGAAAAAGTTCTCAAGTTTATTTATGACTAATTCTACAATAAAATCAAGCATCGATGTATTCATTCATCTATTCATAAAAAGACTCAATCAAAAGGTAATTGATTGTGAGAGTATTTTAACAATGTGATCCTTTTATGTTCTTATTTTATATCTAATCCTATTTTTAAAATGTATAATGTAATATTTCAAGTAATACACTGTGATTAATATATAATTAACTCCAATGATTTGTAACGTGACTGATGGTGTTGATGGTTGATCAGAATCTAAACAATAGCTTTAAAGCTAAGTCCTGTTGTTATTTTACTCATTTAATGTATGTTTGTAAAACTACTGACCTTCTGGTTGGTGAACGACCCACTCTACTTCTTAAGCCACAGCCTGGATGACAATTTGAAAATGTGAGTGAGTAACTTCAGTGAGGTTCTACTGATGTTAAAGTTAAACTGGCGCCAACATTTTTATACCTCAGAGTGATTCGTCTGTCCGTAGACGATCTCTGCTTCAGTGCCCTTTCGTCACATGAAGCTGTGGCGCCCCCTGCTGGTGGAAACACTCCATCACCCAGAGCAGCATGTGCCAGATGTGGAGCCTCCGTCCTCCAGCTGCTGAGAAACACGAAGAAGAGTGAAGAAGAAGAGTTTCACTTGTAGTTTCACACAGAGCAGCTTCATCGTGTCCAACTGAAACCAACAAACTGAGGATCCTGCACAACTAAATCAACAACAACAACAACAACAACACATTATTTGTTTGTCTTCGACCAACAGTCAAAATAAAAACAATGAAAATTTAAATTGACATTTCCACTTTATTTTTATAAAATACAACTGACCGTCAGTCATGTGTTCGTGTCAGGTCAACAGGGGGCAGAGTTTCTTAAAGAATCAGCTGCGATAGAAACATGTGGACTAATTAATACAGATGTTTTTAATACAGAGTCGACCTGAGATCTTTTACTTCAGGAGAGAAGTTAAACCACAATGACTCCAAACTTATAAATAATATATTTAAGACACATGACATTGACCTAGAACTCTTAACACGAACTTATGTTCTATAGAGACTATTACATTTAAACTATCATTTTACAAATTAGACGTTTTAATAAGAGGTTTGTTAAAACTTAGCTCTGGGACAGAAAACGGTTCTTTTGATGAAAGACTGAGAAAACACACAGTGTTTAAATAAAGTTTGTATATTCAGCCGACAGATTAATTTAATCTCTTAGAGCCACTTCTCCATCAGCCTCTGAAAACAAAGATTTAAAAGATCAATTTTAATCTTCAGTACAATCACAACAGGAAGCCACGCCTTCAAAATAAAGTTGAGTTCATGTGCAGTCAGACAAATAAAACCAATTACATGATGACTGTGAATCCGATTTGCTTCCAAAGTGCAGGACACAAAAGTCACAAATACACACAACGTAAAGTATGATGATGACAGTTGTTCTCTGGTTGATGCAACACCACTGACTATTGCATTTGATAATATTCAATTAGATTTGTATAGAACCAAATCATCATATACATGATCTCAGGGCTCTTTGTATCGTAAATTCGAGACCGTGAAATAATGATACTACTACTTATTGTTATAGAAGATGAACTCATGTGAACCCTGCGTCAGAAATACACAATTTAAATGATTCAACATTCTACTCAAATTGCATGAGTCTTTATTTCTATATTTCCCACAGCATCTAAAGGCATCATTTAAATGCTCTAATGTGATTGGCGGGGGAAGAGGTGGGGGGGCGTGGTTAAGCGTCCGGTATACGGACGCCCTCCTCACGAGCCTCTGTGCTCGTGCTGCTTATAAAGTTGTCTGCACGAGAAGCGTCGGTTAGTGGTCGGCGGACCGTCGGCGCGCCGGTTCTGCGCGTCCTCGTGCGTTTCCCAGAAGTATCATGCGTGATTAACGGATTAGTCTGGAAAAGACTGAGAAGTGAGTGAATCCCGGAGAAACTCCAGAGGAAACATGGAGTCTGTGAGTGAGTGGAACCCGCAACAGGTTCTGGACTGGATCCGAGGTGAGGCTGAGAAACACACACTGAGAAACCGAGTTAAAGTGCGTCGATTAATCGACTGAAACATTTGATCAAAATGATCAAATCATATTTTTATGGTTCCTGATTCTTCTTTGTGATGTTTTAACAAAAAGGCAAATTTATGGATGGAATAGCAGTTAAAGAAATGGTTATATTATTTTGTATATGTTTTACAGCCCAGGTAACGATACTAGTTGTTTCAAGATGATTTATTTGATCATGATCAGTGAGAACTGCTGAATTCTGTGGATGTTACATTATAGTCAGACATGATGCTTTTCTTCTTCTCTGTTTCTTCTGTCAAGTAAAAGTTTTCACACATGATCAAATCAGTTTTTACTTTGAACACAAGTAACTGCGCAAGAATGTATTTAAATAAGACTGGTTAAAGTTATGTTTAAACCAGGAACTCTCTCTCTGTGTGTGTGTGTGTGTGTGTGTGTGTGTGTGTGTGTGTGTGTGTGTGTGTGTGTGTGTGTGTGTGTGTGTGTGTGTGTGTGTGTGTGTGTGTGTGATGAAGGTGTTTGCCTTCCTCACTGAGAACCATCTGCTCTCGGTTCCACTGACGATGGGAACGACTCTGGCTTTGTTTCTCAGTGGCAGCAAATTTATATCCTTCATATCCATGACAGAGTGTCGTTAAGTAATAAACAGGCTCGACCAGTTCGCTGAAGATCCATCAAATGTCAATCATAACCCATAACTGTGGTTTAATTACCTGCAGCAGAGTGTGAAGCTTCACTTTTAACATTTATACAATCTTGATTCTGCTCAATCTTTAAAAAGACATGTCCACATGAGAAGAGGCTGTTTTGATGTCGACAAACACATTTTTACATTTGTGAAAAGCACCAACATCTACAGCTGCTTTGAGACCTGCTCTGAAATCTGGATATTTCCCTGAAATGTTCTGGAGCTTCTGTCTGAGAACAAATGTCTGAGTCAGTGTCTCTGGAACTTTTCTGGATCTTCTCTAAAATGTCTGTAAAGTGTCCTCATGAGTCCATGTGAGGAAACATCAGGACAATGTGTGGAAGCTTCCCAGTGAGCGAGTGGACGTGTTGATGAGGTTTCTAACACGTGACGGACGTGAAACTGGAAGAACAGAAATATCTCAGGATGAAGAAGAGGAGCCGTACACGTAGAAGACGAAGACGTCAACTTGGAAACACGAGGAGGTTCCAGATCTTCTGGTGATGAGGGCCGACGCCGGTGTGGATGAGCTGTAAACAACAACACTGATCTTTCCACAGCAGAGTTTATACGTCATGTCCCGCCTCCTGCTGCTCTACAGGCTCCGCCCCTCGCCTGGATGTTCCCCACATGTTCCTGTTGGTGTGAACGGGTCGGACCCGACAACCTGCTGCTGCTGCTGCTGCTTCATGTGTAAAGAGAAACTCTGGAGCCGACCTCAAACATCTCCAAGAGTCCACACGTGAAAATGGCTCTTTTATTTTGTAAGAGTGGAAATGATCACTTCACATCACGGTTTGATTTTTGAAACGTTTGAAAAGGCGACAGCTCGTAAACGACCCACGAGCCGACTCTTTGTACGAGCTGGATTTACTGCGTCCTTTCAGCCCGGCTCAGTTGAATCACTACACATGTGTCATGAAGCAGCAGAGACAATGAAGAGCCGAGTGTTTAAAGAGCCAGAGAACAGCAGCTCTTCTCAAAGGTCGACCTCCTGCCGGGCGCAGGGTCAGAATGTCAGCTGCGACGCTCAGCCGGGGCGATGGTGGCGCCGTTAAGACAAATGTGAGAAGAGAGGTCAGTCACATGACCTTGTCTCAGACCTGGTTTTAACGTGAATGTGTAAAATAACACGTTGAACTTAAAGTGATCAACTACAAACTTCAAGTTTAACTTATTTGACTGCTGCTTCATCTTCGTCTACAGTGTATCTGCAGAGTGGATCTCTGCCTCCGGCTGCAGGCGGCCAGGGCGTGTGTGGAGTGTGTGTCTGTGTGTCTGTGTCTGTGGTTGAATGACAGGTTGTTTTCATGGTCGGTTCAGTCAGTCTTGTTAACATCCTTTTAGTTTGATGTGGGTCCCAGAGGCCGACAGCCACTGAGCTGCTGCTGCACCTGAAATCTGGGATATCAGAGACACTGGGTTTATATCCAAGGAGATTGAGAGTTTAATGGGGCGTACCATTAACTCCTATGGGGAGGTCAGTGAATGTGGGTGATTTAACTCAGAGTGAAACACCAGGGTCACTTCTGTCCCCTGGTGTTTCAGGATCCGTGAGTTTTTGTCTCTGTTTGTTCGGATCATGCAAAACCTACTGGACACTTGGTGGAAGTTTGTTCAGGCTCCGGAGAGAAATCCGTACATTTTGATTCAGATCTGAACAAATGATGGAAGATGCAGGAACTTTGTTTTTCTGTCTCTGTGAAACAAACCAACTTGTGACAAGTGACACGACAGTGAAATCACTTGATCCGAGACCAACGCTGCACGATGCAGCTCCAGGATCAGTGACATGAACCCTGAGGCGGTTTTCACTGTTACTGCAGTAAACTGATTGGACGGCTGCAGCTCCGAGGTGAACCCATGCATCTCAGGGATCGAACCTGCGTGTTGAGACAAAGCCACATACCGCTCCGCTTCTCCGGCAGGTGCAGTCAGTCACATGACGACAGGCAGGTTCAGGGTTTGACTGAGGCTGGAAGAATAAAGTGACACAATCCAAGAGGTCGAAATAAAACCGGAATCAACAGTGAACTTTAAAAACACTGAGCTGGAAATTCTTCTTGTGACTTTTGGTTAGAGATCAGGTTGTTGACACCGATGGACTGGATTGTTTGGGGCTGATACCAATATTAAGGAGTTTCACGTCCGTCCGTCACGTGTTAGAAACTGAGGTTTATATTATCAAATCATTAGAAAAACTACTGAACATGAACATTACTTGTATTCGAGGATTCAACTTGCCGACACGTCAGAAAACAAACAGAAAACAGCGGCCGCTCCACATGTCCACCTGTGACGAGCTGGTTTTTAACTCGTCACCTGGATCGAGTCCAAATCAGCCACATTTCCTCCTGGGAGACGAGATCCCAGATCCCCAGCAGATCCTCAGTGTGAGGGCGGAGTGTTTGTCCAGAGGGAGGAGAACCTTTAGACTGTCGCCTGATGTCGTCTGACTGGCAGAGCAAGGCACTAATGTCAGGGTTGGCGGTTGAGTCCCATCAGAGACGCATACACCTTCACATTGGAGAAAGTGAAGGTGTCGCTGCTTTTAAACACACAAGCACTTCTTGCCCTTTTGGTCCCGTAGTGTGGTTCTGATGGAAAACGTCTGCTGGATCAGCGTTTGTCTTTATCAGTGAATCACAGGAAACAGACAGATTCCCTCCGCTGAGCCACTTCCTGCTGTTTTCACGACTTTGATGTCGTCCAGGAGGGAGAGTGTTCGTACGTCCACGTTCACACAGGAAACACGTAGAGCTGCAAACCTCGTGATTTAAACATTTATCAATTTCAAGATTAATAACGAAACGGACGCATGAATGAGTTTTAATATTTGTATCTGTAGAGGTTGAAAGAGTTCAAGAGTCGGAGTGAAACAAGGCCTCAGGATTCAGCTCGTCCTTCTCCGACACACTTCTCTCTATCGTTTCACAGAAGTTGTGATGGTCCAGGATCAGTTTGAACTGAGCAGCTTCAGGCTCGAGTTCTGGAGTCGACGCTCTGCAAACACTGAACTCCTGTTGGTTTAGTTCTGTAACACTGAAGGAAATCCTTTTTCCTCTTGAATGGTGTTTGTTCGAAAGTCCCCCCCCCCCCCCCCGCTGCCTCGGTGTGAGTGAGTGATAAAGGCCCAGTGGAGCTCTGAATAGCCTCAGTGCTCCTTTGCCTCTCTTCCTCTCCGCCCTCGTCCTGTTGCGATGGAGGAGGGGGGAATATTCCTCTGGTTGCCCCCCTGCTGGGCAGCGCCGGGTCCGACCTCCGTCTTTGTGATTCGATGACGCAACACGTGCCGTGAACAAGTGAATTAGAGCTTAATACAAAACGTCTTTTTCTTTCAAATGAACAGGAACAAAACAAATGTCAAACTAACGTGATGATAATTTGTTTCACTGCAGTTTAAACTTTAATTTTCTTTAAATGTATTGAAACGGCTTCAAAAGCTCTAAAAAAGAAAATTGAACATGAAAAATGTAAAAAGGTGAAATGAGTTTGTTCAACATGAACTAATTTCCAGAACCTTTTGAGGTTTTACTCGGTAAAAAACGAAGTTCACGTCTTGTTTGTTTTGATCGTTCTCACTAATGATTAACTGGAGTGTTCAGGAGCAGCTGGAGTTTCACCTGCGCCTCCTTTTATGAGCGACTTCCTCACTTGTGTTCCACCGGAGACTGAAAACTTTAGCGTCCTCGTAAATACTGTGACGGTCGGCGACAGGAATTCAGAAGACGATCCATGAATGTGACGGTGCCAACGAACGGTTCAGTTATGTTTACTAGAAAAGATCCGACACAGACTTTTACCCTGCGTTTAAAAACAAGTTACAGAAATGAGTTCAGACCTTTGTGAGGTTTTCTGCTGCTGAACCCACACGTCAGTGAAATGAGGAATGAAACTGTCGGTACACAGAGAGTTTCCACCAGCGGCTGAGTGACGGGACGACAGAGGAGTCGTCTGCAAACATTAGACGTGTCCGAGACGAGACCACAGTCCGAGAAACGAACTTCTCTCTCACCCGTGTCTAAAGTAAACTGGGCCTCTGGAAACAAACTGAAAACCACCAACATTTCACAGAGTTCCTCCGACCACAGGACGTTTTCACCCGTTTCTTATCGTACGAGTTTCACTAATCTGTGATCATTTATCTTGAGGCGTTGTTGAATAATCAAGAAAAGCAGGAGCTCGGTGGGAAAGTCGAGGACGTTCAGAGTTTCTGTAAACTTTGGTTCATTCTGTCAACACACAGGCTGTTTTCACTGAGAGCAAAGATCCAGGTTAAAACACACAGAAGTTTTATCGTGAACTGACCTCAGAGCTGATTTAAGATTCATGGTTTAGAACAAACGAGCAGGAAACGATTCTGCTGCTGAATTTAAATCCACGACGAACATGAGATGAGAGATCTTACGATGGTGAAGATGATGATGTTCTTCATTTTTCTTAGTATGAAGCCAAATGGGAAACGACTGGTGGTTAGAGCTGCTGTACGATACACCTCCTCCAGTTTTCAATATATTTGAAATTTGTTCATATGAAGCAAATTTGCCAATTTCGTCAAAACCAGTCCCCTCGTCTAAACCTTCCCACTGTGACACTGGTTAAAATCCAGTCACTTGTAGCTGCTGCCCAGTAAGTACCACCTGGGAAAGGTTCATTTCAATCCCTTGTTTGGGATCATGCTAAATATTAAAGAAACAAATAATCAGACGATTACTGGACGTGACAAAAGCAACAAATATAAGTTAAGTTTATAATTTAGAATATTAGAAATGTATGAGAAATAGAACAATCAGCAGTGAGCATTTCATCAGAAAACAAACTGCACCACATCGACTGCTGCAGTTTTCTGTCTCTCGTTATCGAGCTGCTGGAGAAACCGCCCGGCAGCGCTTCAGTGCGGTGACGCTGCTGCGTCCTCTTTCCACACAGTTTGGGTCGAGAGCCAAACCCGACTGCAATGTTCAAAATGAGGAGAATGTCTCAACTGTCACATAAATTAACGACATTAGATTTTATCTCTCAGGAGAACATTGGATCCAGGAGTGGGGGGGGGAGGCCCGATGCCAGAATTATGAAGCTATTAAGAGTTGATTTTTAAGGGTTCAGGTTCATCCAGCTAGAATCAAGTATCATATATATTCACACAAAGTGAAAACAGATCTTTGAATGTATAACCTGATCTCAGCTCAGATTAGTGGCGGCTGCAGTGTTGTCATGCGTTGTCATGCGTTCATTAGCAGGTGATTTGCCGGTCGCGTGACATTTATCCGACCCTGCTGTGCAGCTCGGAGATTATCGGCCTCCTCGGGTGTCAGTAATGTGATCCGAGCTGTCGCCAACACATTCCTGTCGACCGCGAGCCGTCGGCCGGCCGCCACCCGGCTGTGACAGCAGCTAGCGCAGCTTTGTGTGGAGCGTGTGGAGGGTTTGTCGCTGTGCAGTGTGCTGGGTGTGTTTCAGGCAGCAGCTTCTGTGAGGAACAAAGTCTGAGGCCGGGCGTCTCTCCAGGAACATGCAGCAGCAGCAGCAGCAGCAGCTGACTCCATCCAAAACAAACAAGGGACAAGAAAGATGTCGAAGTGCAGACGATCCAGGCTGCAGAAACTCAAATAGAATCATTTAAACAAGTTTATCTTAATCGAAGTGTTTCTGCCTCAGAGCATTTTATGATAAAATCATTTATTAGATGAATTAACCCTCTGATGGGACTTTCGCTGCAGGAGATTGTTTTAATATGATCCTGATGAAATTGATCTAAAATAAGAAACATTATAGTTTTTGCAGCAGAAAGTTCGTGGATGATTCCAACATCTTGTGAACACAAAGACGTTATGAAGCAAACTAACTTTTTCTTTGTTGAGTTGTTCTCGTCCGGTGAAAACTGAGGTGTCACTCGGACGGTTAAGTTAAAGAGGAATGTTTGAGGGTCGACCATCTGTCGTCCTGCGTGTGCGACCGAACACGAGCGGCAGTCAGAGTCTCGGCTGCTCTTCAATGGGCCACATGCTGGGCCACTTGTTTTCTCACTGTTCACACCAGCTCAGGCATTTTGTTGCCAGTTGCTCGTCCGACTCGTCGCCGAGCGCTTCACAGCCTCGACCATTTGGTGGACGCCTGCGTGCTGGAATTAGTTTGGTCAGAGAATAGAAAAAGTTAAATCCCAGCAGAGCCTGAGGTAATTAAATCTCCAAATAGCTTGCTTGGTTTAACGATCCATATTATATATTGTTATCTTTTATTAGTTATAGTTAAAGGCTGAAAACCAGAAAACATTCACATGAAACAGGATTTTAGCTCCGATCAGTTGTTTAAAACATAATTTGAGCTTTAAACGCAGCTCAGTCGTGTTTTATGACTAAATGTGCTGTAATCTTAATTTCTGTGTATGTTGTTAGATGTTGTTGCAGGAAGCAGTTATTTTAAGAGGTTCATCTTTTTGTTGTTGAAAACAGATTTTAATATAAACTAGTTCTTTTCTGACATTCTACAGAGAAGGAGTTGGACTCCTGTTATTAACTCCAGCTCCTGTTGCTTCACACACAAAGTTCTCTTGTTCTCTAACGGACTCTCCCTCACACATGCTGCTCCGCTCTCTTCTGTAAACCGTGTAGAACCAAGTGCTGGATGTTGATGCTCTTCCATCGATCGGGCGCTGGGAACTCTTTTATCTCGTCTCCCGCCGCCGTCTTCACAAAGAGGTCACAGGTCGAAGTTCAGGGTCGGACACAGAGTGGCGCCGCTGGAGCTGGCGGTGTCTTGTCTGTGTTCACATCATGTGGTCAGTGGGATCCAGGGGGTCCAGGACTGCTGGTCCCACAGAAAGAACCCAGAACTCAACAATCCTCGATTTATCAGCGGATCATTTCCCCCATTAATCGATTATTTGTTCTGTCTAATCTCAGAAAACATCTTGAAATGGCTTCAAAACACTTCCAACAATATTTATGTAGAAAAAAAAATCACATCTGAGAAAGTGGAACCTGAAATAACTAAACCAATTGTTCCAGTGTGGATTGAGCTGCTGCTGGATTTAAACCTGTGGGTCAGTGATGGATCAGCAGAGTCAACAAGTGGGTGTTGACTCAGACGCTGTGTTTGCTGTCAGACCTGAATGGATCATAACAGACTTTCACTGAAACTCCTCACGTGTTTGTAATCCTCCTCCTCCTCCTCCTCCTCCTCCTCCCTCCTCCCTGCAGCACCCAGGGCAAAGTGATATGAATATGTCTTCATTTGCAGTAACGTCTTGTCTGTCCCCCCCCTCGTCCCTCAGGCCTGGACGACAGCCTGCAGCAGTACCTGCCGTCGTTCCAGCAGCAGCAGGTGGACGGGGAGAAGCTGCTCAGGACGACCCACCAGGAGCTGCTGGGTCTGGGCGTGTCGCGGGTCGGACATCAGGAGCTGCTGCTGGAGGCCCTGGATCTGCTCTGCGCTCTGGTCAGTGACATCATCACCGCTGCTTGTATAGTGATTTTAGAAAAACAGAACGTGGATGCTGGTTCAGTCTCTGCGTCTCGTGAGAAGTGAGGTCTGTGTTTGACTGAAACTCTGTAACGTCGTCACCTCACACGAGCATGTTGACTTACCAACAAACTCCCAGAGTTCAGTGGGGCGGAGCTCGCCGCTGTGCTCACCACACGCTGAGGCTGAAGTCATTCTGAGTCCTGCACCAAACACCAGCATCTGTGTTTTATTACACGCCAGAAAAATGCAAGTGATTATTTAAAGGCAGCTTCATGTCGACCTGATGAATTAAATCATCCTGGTTCTTTCCAAACTGCGTCCGGCTCCTGAAGCTGCTTCATTTTTCACCACATGAGCTGATAAGCTGTGGTTTATACTGGGAGGTTTATTCTCTCATGCCAGAGAATGTGCTGATGTAAATAAAATGCTCTCCTGTTGAATGTTAATCCGATTTGGCAACGGGCTCCGCAGCTTTAAGACTTTTACTGAACGACGAAATAAGACAATAACTCGTGGACAAATTCAGGGGACTGATGTTGACTTTAGGATATTTGACGTCACTTCTGTCTTTGCAGCTCTTGTTTGAAACCAGTCAAAGTGTTTCAGCGGACAGAGCCCCTCACTCGGCTGTTTACTGTGTCGCAGTGAAAGAGGATTTACAGTCGAGGTTTACTGGTGTAACGCGGCTCAATAGGAAGCAGCCGACACACACACACACACACACACACACACACACACACACACACACACACACACACACACACACACAACAAATGGTTCAGTTCACTTCTATTAACTTGGTTTGTCATTTGTCCATTTGAGGGAACTTTACTCTGAAGGAATCAGGACGTTCTGAGCAGATTGGGATGTTTTTATTTTTGGAATGTGTGAGTGAAACTGCTAATGGCTTGAGATAAGTTCGATATGACTCAGCGAGTTGGAAACACAATGCTTCCTTTATCTTGAAGTGAAGCAGATTAATGTTAAACTAATTCTCCTCTGGTTGAATTTCTCAGCTGTTCCAGTGAAACCTTTTCTACTTTACTGGTCGGGGGTCGATTGGGAAACTGGAGTTTCTTCCAGTTAAACTGAGACGGCTCAGTTTCAGAAAACATATTTTCAATCAATCAAATTGTATTTGTGTAATCATCACTCAATAAGGTTCTTAACTCTCAACAAGAGTAACTTTTCCCTTCCCGTCAACGCCGCGAGTGCAATGCATGATGGGCCATAGTGCTCGTCTAGTGACCATTGGTTGAACGCTGCTTCCCAATGCACTGTGGGAAATAAATCAAAGTTTGCAATAAAGTGCACAACACATTTTTCCATGACAAAGATTCAATGGAGCGAACGTCAGCAGCTCGAGTCTCGGTCGAGGTTTCCTGTGAATCTGAATCGAAGGTCAAGTGACGCGTTTTCTTTTTGTGGAGTTAACTTCTCTCTGGTGGAGCAGGAAACAGATGTGATCTCTACCTGAAAGACCCCCGCCCTTCCCCACACACACACACACACACACACACACACACACACACACACACACACACACACACACACTGTTGTTCCTGCTGTTTCCGGCGGCTGACTCACGATCAGTTTTCTTCAGCAGAGCAGGACAAACTCTCTTTTCTCACTTTCAGCTTCGTAACGCCACACGTTCAGTTAAAGAAACATTTACTTATTTAATCACCAGCTCAAATCTCATGTTGTCTTCTAAATAATAAATATAATAATAATCTGAGTGACGATTGTTTTGTGTTAACTGCTGCAGATTCCTATTTTATATTGTGTGGGAGGAAACGCAGCAAAGGGTCAAACATCTGTACTCTGGGTTTCCACCTGTTTGGACCTGAAGTGAAGTGAGACTCACATCTGTAAGTGAGACTTCACACGTCAGGTGTCATGTTTAGTTCTTGTTTTTGTGCAGCGAGTCGACAGGTGGAATGTCAGTTTGGCAGCAGATGTTTTTATTGGCTCTGAGCGTCACGACGCCTCGGGCGAGCCGGCGTGTTCACGAGCGACCAGACGACAGGTCCTGTTCAGATCCGTGGAGAAGAATTTGATCAGCTGCAGTTATTGAACCGTTTAGAAACTGATGAACAGGAGGCTTCACGAGTTGTGAGCTGATCGGTGATCCTGATATCTGTCCTTCAGATGATTGATTAAACGTCCGGCCTCTGTCTTTAGTCTTTTGTTGATCTGAAGTTGAACCTCAGTCTTTTCACGTCTTCCACAGAACTACGGCATGGAGTCGGACAACCTGAAGACTCTGGTGGGGAAGATGAGGGCGGCTCACCATAACCTGAGCGGCGCCGTGTCGCAGCGCAGGAAGAACCCCGCCTACCACAACAAAAACTCCCATCAGCCCACCAACGAGTTCCTGACCGCCGTGGTGGAGCTGATCGGAGCCGCCAAGAGTCTGTTGGCCTGGCTGGACAGGTACACACACACACACTGAGTACACACAACACATCAACACACAGTCAGTGCTGGTGAACGTGTGTGTGTCTGTCAGCTTGTTTCAGCTTGAAGAACATTCCTGTCGCACTGACGCTCGGCCGATAAGAGCGAACGCAACAGGTTTCACATCAGGTTCAACTCGATGTGGTGATGTGAGAAAATATTGATTCAGTTGAATATATCAATAATTAATGAATTACTTCTGCGACGCACGGAGAGAATCACCTGCAGCTGAGAGGCTGCGTTCGAATGCTCTTTCCCCTCTGATGCAGATTCAGATTCCAAATATCGTTAAGACGGTGGCGTTATCACGTGTTTGCCACTGCACCTATTAAAACATGATGAGGTCATCACGTGTACAATGTGATGAGGTAGAAGACAGAGGACTTGAGTTTCTGCTGCAGAAACAATGAATGATCAGGATGTTCCAGTTTTTATTTTAAATAAAAAGAAAGAATTAAAACCTCTTCTCTTCGCAGGACTCCGCTGACGAGCCCCAACGACTTCACTTCCACCAAAAGCAGAATCATCCAGCTCTGTCTGGAGCTCACCTCCACGGTCCAGAAGGTCGGTGAAATATCTCTCCTCCGTGTTGCCGTGGAAACACGTTATTTTACAGAGTGTGTCGCCCTGACGACCACAGCTCTCTGATGTTTTCTGTGTGAAGAGACGATGAAAATGAGCCGCAGTCGAACGTCTGATCTCACGACCTCCTGTGAATGTTTATTTGTTCAGCTCTGATGATGATGATGGTGGTGATGAAGCTGATAACTTCAGATAAGTTTAGTTTACATGAGCAAAGTCCTTCTGAAGAAGCGTCTCTGTCCCTTATCAGCCAAACCAAAACAAGCAATAAAAGAGATTTATCTTTTTTACCCTTTTGGTTTTCTCCTTAAATCTAAAAGGGTTTCATACAAACTTCTCTGAAGCTTCTTTCACACATGAATCTGAATCCTGGACGTTTTGAAGATGGAATTTGAGGGTTCAGGTCAAAGTTGAGCTTCTTCCAGACATGAACCGAAGTCCTGAAATGTTCTGGAGCTTCTGTATGTGAGAAAACTTCCAGAAAATTCACTGTGAGCGAGTTGATGACGTGACAACAACATAACGTCTGTGGCAGAGGTCGGAAATATAATGTCAAATAAAAGATGAAAGACTTTTTAACTAAGCAGCGACTTTCTCCCAACACTCAGATATTTAGTTGTGTGTGTGCCACCTCTCTCATGAGACTGCAGAGCTCGGAGGCGCCGCCCGGCCGCTGTCATGCAATCATCCTGTCAGCCCGTTTGCAGGAAGCTGTTATTTCTGCGACCGCAGGAGGAATCCTGTCAGTGGGAGGCGTCGGCGGTGGGTCCCTCCCTCTGGTTTCACTCTCCTGTCGTCTCTCAAATATTTGTTCTCCCGCTGATTCCTCTCCTTTCTTTCTTCTCTCCTGTCTCACGTCTGTTTACCAGCGTCATCGTTCTTCTTAAAAACAGAATCTGAGAAGGAAAACTGCCTCTTTTTATATATTCATTGTGTTTTTATTGTTTTACTGGATGTTTGTCTTTATCTTGTTTTTTCTTTTAATTGCCTGAAGCTAAATTGCCTTCAGGATTAATGAAGTTATTGTATAAGCTCCAGCTTTCTCGTTAAATTCCCTTTAACAGATCTCAGAAATTCATAATGAGTAAAATATTAAAAACGCATTTCTCTACTCTCTGGCCCCATGGAGCCGTCGTGACGTCTGGCACAGATTTAAAAATCCTTTATGCAGAAACACGAATCCCCTTCGTGGAGTTTTAGTGAAAGAAGATGAAGAGATTTAATTTTGTGAGATCATTTGACAGATTAATGTCGTAGGGCTGAGAGCCAGAGAAGAAGAAAGCACCTTGTTGGTGGCAGTAAGTGAAATATAAAATACTTCCACCACATCCTTTGATCGGTTTCTACATGTGGTGCAGATCTGTTTTAGAATAAAGATTTAATCAGCTGTGTATCAGTGAGGATTCTTTCATCAGGATGTTTAATCAGCATCATGGACCCTGAGGAGACGTTTCTTACCTCAACCTCTTTTCTTCATCGGCTCCACATCAGAAGTTCTTTCATCGTTTTCATCGACACGTCAGACGAATCGTCTCGTTCACAACAACCATCGCTTCACGTTTTGTTGTGAACAGCGTCTGTCAGCAGGTCCACTGTCTCCATGAAGTCTTCTTTTCCACTGCAGCCTCGGTCTGCATGTACGTGCATGTCGGGGGTGAGCGTTAAAACCAGCAGATCTGCTGCAGAGTCGTCCCCACTGGAGATTTTACAGATTTACCTGACGCTCGATTGAGAAGCTCAACGTGATCAAACACTGAAACTCAAACAGTTCTTATCAGCTTTAGGTTTCTCAAAGTAAAACATCTCCGGCTGAATCTTGAGACATTTTCAGAAAGAAGGTTTCAGGAGAATATCAGGAGTTCAGTTCATGTCTGAAAGCAGCTTCATGTGAATGTGTGTGGGATTTTTAGTCAAACGAATATTTAATGTGGGAACTTGAACTCCCAGAAATAGAACTGACGACATGTCCTCAGTTATAATCCTGACTTTGTTTCAATCTGAAATAAAAGTTGTGTTACTTTGAACAAAGCTCTTATTTGTCACGAGGACACAGGAAAGAGTGAAAAGTGGAAACATGTGACTTTCTCTTCCTCTTCTTCATGGATAACGCTCTGTGGTCGAGGTCGTGTCAGCTGCGTCTCTTCACACTGAAAACACACAAAGGAAAATACACAAGATTATAAACTTTAAACAAAAAACCCACCAGAAATAAATCAATTTGGCTCTTGTCTGTAATCCAGGAAATATTATATCCGTCAGACTGAAACTTTATTTCTAATAAAGGTTCTGATGATGATTGATGTTTCCAGCCAGACGTCTGTCACTCAGTGTCTGTGTCGTTTCAGGACTGTACTGTTTATGAGATGGAGGAAAAGATCCTGGAAGTGGTGAGTTCTGCTGCTGCTGCTGCTGTGTGTGTGTGTGTGTGTGTGTGTGTGTGTGTGTGTGTGTGTGTGTGTGTGTGTGTGTGTGTGTGTGTGTGTGTGTGTGTGTGTGTGTGTGTGTGTGTGTGTGTGTGTGTGTGTGTGTGTGTGTGTGTGTGTGGCTGTGGCTGTGGCTCATCCACTTCCTGTCTGAGATAACAACACTTCCTGTTGGTGTTCTGAGGAATACAGATTCAACTGATTCATTTTAGTCACGTTAAACCAACCCTCAGTTTGACCTCTGACCTCTAAGGTGAAGGTAAAAAGCTGTATATTAGATAAAGAAAAGACAACAGGATGAGATAAAACCGTTAAATAAATCATCAGCATTCTTTTGATATTATACATAATATTTTATTCTATTTTTTAATTTTTTGTATACAGTTAATTATATTTTATCACATTTTATATTGAAATAATTTGTTGTTGTTAATGTTAATGTGTCGGCAGCTCTTCAGCTGGGTGACATGTCGAGTCTCAGTGAATCAACTCTGTTAAAGTCTTTGTTGTTACCTGAACAAACAAAGTCAACTGAAGCAGGAAACACTGTAAATATAGATAAAGTAGAAACACACACACACACACACACACACACACACACACACACACACACTGAGCTGTTTGAAGGTTCAAGAGGAATATGACTGTAACTTATAAACTGACGTTAAGTCATGAAAGTTCACAGACAGAATGAATAGAACTCATTACTGTTGCACAGGAGCTTGTTTTCCTGGTTTACTTGTAATTTCCTGTGTGTTTATCTGATGTCCTGCTGCTTCCCATGAGCCTGGACCCCCACCCTACCCCCCCGCTGCCAAACACATAACTGGATTTTTCTTTTTCTTTTTAAAACCTATTTTATCATTTTCATTTACAGGATTATTCTCAGCTTTATTTCCACATCTTTATATTTTACATGTACGACCTGATACATTGACCTTGACGTTGTCCTTTCTCCTCGGGTGTGTTCCAGTCGCGAGCTCTAAACGGCATCTGTGAGAAGACGGCCCAGGCGACCTCTGACCCGGCGAAGATCGAGATGTCCTGTCTGGAGGAAGTTCACATCACCAACGTCAAACCTGGGGAGGGACTGGTGAGCCGAGAGGGAAAGAACTAGAAGATCTGGAATTTGAATCACAGAAGATTTATTTTAGGAGACAGGTGTTTCTGTTTGAGACAGAGGCTGAAAAGAGGAGCTGCAGCGATGGACAGTCTGAGGACAGTGGACATAAGACTCAGTTTCAGTGACATTTCAATTTGGAGATTTACACATTTACTAGTCTTTACCAGCCGTCAGTTCTCGTGGTGCCGCCTGGTTTAGTGAAGTATTGGTGAGACGGTGAAATTATCAAACATTATAGAAAGATCTTTAGGTATAAATGTATCAGTGCATTTAAGATGAAACTAAAACAGTCGCTCAGCTTTCTGCCCTCTGCGGATTCTGACCTTGACATTTCTTCCATTGTGCTCCTCTCTACGTGACATGAAGTTCGACTAAATCTTCACTTTTCAAAACATCCGCTCTCCTCCTCCATTGTGAGCTATATTTACGTTCCTTCCTCCTGAAAGAGAAGCGAGCTTCACTTCTTAAAGCTGAAGGAACATTCACGTGACAGAAAACAGATAAAAACAGGCGAAAAAAACAAGAGACAAACACCGTTTAGGTTCAGACCATATCAGCGGGACGCCACCGAGCAACGACAAAAAGAAAATCCACAATTTGACCCGACTTCCTCAGAGAAACACTAACAGGTACTTTAGTGAACCACAATCAGAGGAAAACAGAAACAGATGTAGGTCCACAGGGGAAAAAACCCTCAACCACCACTGCAACAGGGAATTAGAGAGAAACCACGAGAGACGTGTTTGTACAGAAGATTCATATGTTCACTCTCAAACACTGAGTCCTTTAAATCTGTTTAATCTTCCAGGGGATTTACATCAAATCCACGTATGACGGACTTCACGTCATCACAGGAACCACAGAGAACGTGAGTGTGCTCTTCATCACAACACTTTAAAAAACACAACGCTCTCAGATATTTGGTCCTGAAAGTCACGTAAAACTTTTCTGCTTCATCGAGTTTCTCAGTGGTCAGAAAACGTAGATTTACTGTAAAACCAGAAGTTGCTGTGTGTTGTGTACTGAGTCATATTGACTTTACAGTGTTTGTTGTGTTAATCAGTTTGTTAACTCTGTGATTCACAGTCTCCTGCTGATAAAACCCAGAGGATTCACGCTGGAGACGAAGTCGTTCAGGTCAACAAACAGACGGTGGTGAGTCGACATCGAACAGCCGACTTGACTCTGTCCTGTGGCTCCAGATTAACCTCTGCAACCAATAAGAGTAGAGACGCAGTTTATTTAAACTAACCAATCATTCGTCGTCATATGGTTTAAATGAGGTCATTACAATTTAAAAAGTTAGCATCGGCCCTCGGATGATTTTCATTTTGGACAGAGCCATGCTAGCTGTGTCTTGTTGCTAAGCTACTAGGGCCTAGCTCTTGCCTCATATTTAACGTATAGACATGAGTGCTTTCAGTTCTGTAATCCTCTACATATTGCCCCCTGGAGGCTGCAGTGTTCACTACAGCTCAGCGTTCTGCTCTGTGATTGGTCCAGGTGGGGTGGCAGCTGAAACACCTGGTGGAGGCGTTGAGGGCGGAGACTGGAAGTGTCGCCCTGGTGGTGAAGAAGAGGCCGTGCAGCGTCTCCGGCAGCTTCGCACCCGCTCCTCTGAAGAACCTGCGCTGGAGACCGCCGCTCGTTCAGGTAACTGATAAACACGCCCTCTCCACCCAGGCTCCGCCCCTCGGTTGAATGTTCCCCACATGCTCCTGTTGTTGTGACGAGTCTGAAACGAACAATCTGCTGCTGCTGCTTCACGTGGGAAACACTAACTACAGGAAATGTCCGGACTCTATTTTCCAAGTTCAGGTCTGAAAACATCTGAACCTTTAAGCATCTAAACCTCGTCGTGGTTGTTTTGCGGTTTCGTCATCGTAGCGTTTAGTTCTTACACTTTGTGGACGGAGGGACCCAAGGCGTCCTCGGAGGTGCGAGGCTGAACAATGGATCCCTTCTTCACTTTTCCTGGAAACCAAAAAAACCCTGGGACAGGAAACCCAGCAAACATCACGCCGCGCTGATGATGTCAGACCTCGTCGGAAGATGACTCACATGGTCGTCCACAATGTGACAATTCTGAATTCAAGCCGCCGCCTTCGGGGGGGGTTGTGGGGACAGAGTCCAGGATGTGTGTTGAGGGCAGATTAGTCTCCAGTCGATGAGTTCAGCCTCTAATCTGAGCTATCAAAACAGGTCTGAGGTCTGTACGTCATCGTCATTTAGGTCAAAGGTCATCAGCCTCACACTGGACTCAGAAATACAAAGTACTTTTTCATTTCGTCTGCAGATGTTTGAACGTAACGATTTAAAATTATTTTTATTCAGGTATTTAATCTGTAAAGTGTGAGCGTGTCTCGTCCTGAACTGATGGATTAATCAGCTGATGGGTAGAATATGAAAAGAACATAGTTTGGGGAATGAAAGCTGTTAATAAATTAAAAGTATAAATAAATCTCTGGTTCCAGCTTCTGAAATGTGTTGATTTGCTGCTATTTTCAGTTTCATATCTTTGTAAAGTAAAAATCTGTGTTTTTCTGTTGAGACTGTTTTTAGAATTTTCTTTGAATGGAAACTGCCGTTGACCCTGAGCAGCGGAGCAGCGAATGTGTCTTAAGCTCCTTCAGACGTGATTGTGTAACAAAGCAGAGACACAGTGAATTTCCTGTGTTTATGGAAATGCAGAAGCTCTGGAGGAAGGAAAGAGAAAAGCTGCGTCGGCTGTTTCTCGTCTCGAGCTGGAACGTCTCACTGTTGTTTTCGTGATAAACGTTGTTAAGGAAGAGTCGCAGGAACTCTGATCAGACACAGAAACAAGGAACGTTCCTGGATCTGAGTTCTGTCTCATGGGGTCTCAAGTGAAACCCGTCCAGTAACAAACAGACAAACAGACGGGGGTGAAAACACAACCTCCTCTGGTAACACTCAGCCTCACACTAATACTTTCTCTGGTCCTTCGTGCAGACGTCTCAAAGATCTTCAGGACTCTTCAGACCTCCACAGCCTGAAACCTCAGGGAGAGCAGCCGTCTTGGATTTGTACATCCCTCCTCCTCCTGCAGCGCCGTACGCTCCAGCGTGAGTAACAGACTGAGGAGGAGTTTATTACAGACGGGTTTTATCCTCATGAACATCCACACTGATATTCATCATATTGTCTTCATGGGTTTAAACTGGAACAATCAAACACAGGATGAATCTAGAAATTGGACCAAGGTTGCAAATATTTAAACAATTCAAATCACATCTCTTTGCAGAGACGGGAACACCAACGTGTCTCCAGGTGTGAAACTGAGGCCCAAGTCTCCGAACTCGTGTCTGGACTCGGACACACGGCACCGCGTCTCTGTCGCAGACGACATCAGGACGTCCGTCAGCCCTGAACACAACCAGCCGATCCCCGTCCACTTTCGCCAGCGCTCCTCTTCGCGCTGTGAGTGCACACACACACACACACACACACACACACACACACACACACACACACACACACACACACACACACACGTACATGTACATGATTGTTGATCCCCAGACTGCAACTTTATCTCAACAGGACTTTGAAAAAAGAAGAAGTGTGAGAAACTCTATTTTAAGTTGTTCTCAGACCGGACATTTCCCCTGCGTGTGAGAACACAAATGTCAGCCCACTAGTAAAATGTTGAAAACTCTCAAAACCCAAAAGGAACGTACCAATATCCCTGTGTTTCATACGTTTGTTGTGTCTCTGCTGTTTGCAGGTAAACCTCGACCCGTCTCCATGCCGGCGGAGGCGTTCTCGGGCGTGTCCCACAGACCCGGAGCTCAGGGAAGGAAAGGTAAGCCCCACACGCCCTGTCCCAGCCAGACGCAGCCCAGCGCCTGTAATCTGAGCGTTATCAGCGACGGCCGCCTGTCTGCGTCGTTAAGAGGCGAGAATCGGCGGCGGCAGGACGAGCTGCGTGCTTTGAATTTTTACCTGGTGGATTATTAACCCTGAGAACCGATGCTGCATCGACAGAGCTGATTTAGTTCTGACTGCGCTTCACCTTGAGGGGGGGTGATAACAGGCTGTTAATGGGTTTTGGAGTCAGAACAGTTAAATACAGACGCATTAGGAGCTGGACTGTTTTTCCACTGACGCCTGAAGTGACTCTAACAATAGAACTAATCTGACCCAGTGTTGATGAAGCAGCTGATACCTGTTTCACCCTGAGAACTTTAAAACCAACAGGCTTGTGTTTCTTTGTGTTTTCTGATATCGATGCTGAATCAATACTTTTAAAACAGAACGGATACTTTTTACTTTTAAAAACAATGGTCGGCGATAAAAGCTGCTTTATTTTCCAAAGCCAATTGGAAGTTGAAATTTAACATATTAACTCTTAACAGTTTGAACTGTACTGACCTTGAATATCTGAATATATTGAAAAACTCTTAACAAACTTGTATCAGAGCCAGAGTTAAGTGCAACATAGGATTTAAACATAGGTCTTTAAAGGTGAATCATAGAATAAAGAAACCAGTAGATCCTCTGATCACATGACAGAAGAATCCGTTCATCAGTAAAGTGAACTCCTTGTTCTCGTCTCGGAACAGGTCAGGACATTCTCCACAAATATCTGAGTAACGAGGGGATCAGCACCATCACGGAGGAGGAGCCGTGTTTCCCGCTGCCGTACCGGGGACACCCGTCTGTCCGCGGCGTCGACCACATCAGAGGCAGCCAGTGCTTCATCAACACCAACCTGCACAACAGCGCCACCATCCCCTACCAGGAGGCGGCATCCAAAAAGTCCTCCTCCTCCTCCTCCTCCTCCTCCTCCACGGCCCGCTGCCGTCTCTCCTCCTCAGGCTGTGACCAAGCAGTCGACCTCGCTGCTCGGAGGATGGCTGGCTCGTCTCAGGCTGCTCAGCCACTGACGGAGGAGAAACCGGATTTAAATCTATTCACAGACAAATTCTCTCCTCCTGCAGGAGCTCGTGTGTCCAGACAAATGTATTTAATCGTCTACACTGTCACTTCTCTCAGCTGAAGACCTGCAGCAGCTGTCGACTCCTTCTGGAACCAATCAAAGATTTTATGATGGAGGGGTTTTGAAAATGAAAATCAACGACAACCGAAAGAAAAGACAAAAAACCTGCAACATCAACTTTACACTGGTCAAAGCTCGTTGTCAGGAGTTTTCATGTCGTACTGGAGAGTCTGGTCACTGGTTTTCAGTTACATTTTCTACTTAAATAATCGAATAATAGAAAATATGAAACTGTGACACCTGTTTACTCATTTTCTCCTTTTAAAGGCTCTAAACAATCATGAAGACTTGTGCTTTGTTGACCTCCTGTGGTTTAACGTCTCACTGTGCGTCAGAGACGTGAAGGTGTGCTCCAGGTCACTGTGACATCACTGCTGGGCGTGGTCAGATGTGAAACGGTTGTGTAGCGTGGGACAACAGAGGACAGTAAAAACAGCTTCTCAGTCTGATGCATCAAAGATTTCTCCAAAATAAGAACTAAGAAAAAGCTCTAATTTGGAGTTGATCTGCTGGATGGAGACGGTCATGGTCCCCAGAGGAAGAATCTGACTTCTCCTATATTCAAAAACATTCCCGTCAGAGCCACTTCGTCTGAAAACCGCCTCACAGAGCTGCTGCTGCCACGAAGCGCTCTGCTGTTCCAAAGGTTCAATAAATAATTCATTCATTATCAGAAAAGGTGATTTTCTGTGAACAGTTGAATCGGAAACTCTCCAGCGGTTCGACTCGGCTCCGTGTGGAGAACCAACAAACTGGACCTTACGTCTCTTTCAGGGATTTCAGCTGCTGAAACCTCAACGTCTTTTATTAACTTTCAAATTCAGATCTGGGACATTTTTAATTTTAAATACAGCTCTTTAAAACTTTTGAGTAATTACAGATAATAACAGAAGAAATATTTGTACCTGTTCGGAATTTGAATGATTATTTAACAAGCATCTGAAAACATCCGAGGACCTTTTCCTTCTCGTCTCAGGAGTTAGTGCCTCTCTCTCTCTCTCTCTCTCTCTCTCTCTCTCTCTCTCTCTCTCTCTCTCTCTCTCATATCTTCACTTTTTATTTGTTAAAAGAAAAACAACTTGTAAATATGTTGCATCTTTTATAGTTTTTATTTGATTTTTCTCATCTCGACTTCAGTCATATCTGATTTTATATATGTATTTGAAGAGAGTGCTCTTCAGAGTATATCAACTTATGAGGTAAAAGAGCTATAGACTAATTTCAAATATGCACTAACACTCAAACACAACATAAGAAAATAAAAACATTAACAAAAGGTTTACCAGCTTTTATGACTTGTTATATATTTTAAGAAATAGGTCGTCAGGTTACTTTACATTAAAACTGTTTCCCTGTAACTATACATAGTATAAAAATGTCCACATATTTCATGAAGAAAACACAATCACAGCATTTCACTGGTAACGCCAAAGAGAACTAGAAAAAGTTGTCATCTGCGGATACGTTGATGTTGGTTTACTGGAAGCTGCGTCAAATTTTAGGTTGAACAGATTTGTAGCATTTATCATTTTGAAGAAACATCAGCGGTTCCTCTGAAGAGTCTTTGAAGAACTGTTTTCATCTGTGATGGAGTTCCTCAGGGAAGCGTCATGGATCCCCTCATGTTTTAAATCTGAGTTGTTACCTTAAAGACCTTTTAAAGTGTTTCTGGTTCATTCAGTAAATATCACAACCTTGTTTCTCCTTCTTCTGCCGGATACATTTCTCTAACAGTTGAATTTAGATGTTTTGGTTTCTGAAAACAATATTTGGTAAAAATGTAACTTTTTACAGATAAAATTCTAACTAACTTTTTTCGTCTCACAAATAGAGTTGAAGGGAGTCATGGTTAAATGTCGTTCTGTGTGCCATCAACCTGGAATTACCACTTGTGGCCACAGTGGCCGCTGTTGAGTTAAAGTTGCATTGTCTCACTTTCAGGTGAAATTGAATCTTGTGTTGATTGTTCAGAAACGTTGGCTTGTTGTCATTTTGCTGAACTACACAAGTCACATTTGAATCTGTTTTCTGTTTTGTACGAGTCATTTTGTTCAGCTGTTTAAATCTGAAATGTTCCAGAGCTCTGCAGTGCGACGACTCTTTAACCTGTCAAATACTTCAAAATAAAGGTCAGTTTGTTTTTAAATCTTCTGCTGTTCGGTTTTAAGCTCACAGAACTGAAACTGTAGAAAAGAGGAACTCTGATTTCTAATCCGTTCCAATGAAGAACCTGTAAGATACAAACTCATTTTAAACATTCCCTCTGTGAATCAAATGTTTTTACATAAATAAGAAACATGTATTATTTAACAGTTGTGCATTAAAATGTTTTTTTAAGTTCAGAGCTTTGATCAATTGTGTTGCATTTGGGACATCAACAGTTTTGTTCCTCTAAATTAAGAATTTCAGATTTTCCACTGAGTATCTGTGACTTCAAATACCAATACTTTGTTAATCCATATAATTTAAACAATCCTCAAGTCAGGTGTATTAGGTTTAATCCTAATAAGTTTTAAAAATTAAACTGAACAAACCGGATGTACTGATGAAGACAGACTTCACCATAAACCTAAATAATCCATTATTACATATTTTAATATAAGTTGTAGAAACGGTTAAGACATCACAACTTTCAAGTATCCGGTTAAATCTTTATGAAGTTTCCAGCATCTTATTAGTGTTACTGCGCCATCTAGTGGAGAAGGTCAGCACTACACAGAAAGAGAAAATCCTGAGTTTCACTGAGAAGTAACTTCAGAAAGTGATGAAGTTTCAGAGAATCAGACGAGAGCAGAAGGATGATGTGAAACAGGCACCGAGCTTCCTCCTGCTGAGAAAATACAAAGTGATGTTTCTGTCATTTCAGGTCGTTCAAGTGTTTCTGATCAGTTTGGTTTGAATCAGTTATTTGATATTAACAGGCTGAGACGTCAGGATTGGTTGAGAGCGTGTGTGGGCGGGACCTCGATCCTGTGGCCCCACTGCTGCAGACTCCATATGACGTCAGGAGCACAAGGTGCCACAAGGGGGCGGCGTCTGTATCAGGGATGTCTTGGCTTCATCTTTAGGTCCAGTTTAAAGTTTATGGATTTACAATTTTACTCTAGACTTCAATTCTCAAACACAGGCTACATGTTCTAGATAATTATGCTGAACATTTCCAAAGTGTTACACTGGACTGAATTTCCTTCTGTGCGTGGCCCAGATTTAACCTGCACATCTGAATGTTTAACTATTGATGATCCGCACGACTGAGATTTCAGATGAAATGTTCGAAGTCGAGTGTAATCAAATTATTTCTCAACAGTTACTTTGTTTTCTGTGGTGAGCTCGTCTTCAGTGACTCGAACACTTGGGACTTGAGTCTGATCCTGCTGCTGACTTCGATTTACAATTATCAAAACATTAAATGAGAAAGTGATTCTACACATTCTGATTAAAGGGTTAATCCACAACTTCACTGTGAACTCACCAACATTCCGTCATGTGGCCTCCACTAAGAATGATGACAAACTCCAAACAAACATCGAGAGTAAACAAATTTATTTTGTCATCTGCATTTACAGCTGGAATTCAGGGAATTCAAACACCACGTCTTTGCCAGTGAGCTTCTTGTAGACTCCAGAGAACGTCTCCACCTGAAGGACGAGGACAGACGTTAACTTCAGAATAAACAGAGTTTAACTGAGCTGATGAATATCTGATCAGTTTACTTACAAAAAGGACAATAATCTTTATTTCTGCAGCAGAACTAACATGAACAGTTGGATCTGTCATAACGTTTGTGCACTGCATGGTTTAGCCCCCCAGTAACGGCCCCAGAAGGACTCTGGGAAGATGTAGGAATATGCAGGACACTCGTCCTCACCAGCCAGAAGCCGGGGACAGAGCTTTGTCTCCGACATTGTGGAACGGGACTGTACGTCTTAGCTCAAGAGCTGCGCTCCCATACGCCACCAGGACAGAGCCAGGAAAGCAACTCCTGGATGTCCACGTCGGATATAACCATTAAGACCAGTTTATAATTGGCTGACTGGAGTGTGTCATGTTATCTGAACGTTCAGAGTCGTCCACACTTACTTTGTGTTCGACATTGTTCTGCTGTGCCTTGTCCAGATGGACCTTGATGAGTCTGCTGCTGTCTATTTTGACTCTGATCCTCTTTCCCACGATCTCACTGGGGAACACCAGGTCCTCGAGGATGGCGTCGTGGACCGAGGTCAGAGTACGACTGGAGGAAGAAAGCAAAAACAAAGATGTCTAAATACTGAAGAGCTCTGCTTAACAGAATGAACAACACAGACAGTTGGATCTGTCTTAACGTATGTGCACTGCATGGTTTAGCCCCCCAGTAACAGCCCCAGAAGGACTCTGGGAAGATGTAGGAATATGCAGGACGCTCGTCCTCACCAGCCAGAAGCCGGGGACAGAGCTTAGTCTCCGACATTGTGGAACGGGACTGTACGTCTTAGCTCAAGAGCTGCGCTCCCATACGCCACCAGGACAGAGCCAGGAAAGCAACTCCTGGATGTCCACGTCGGGCAAAATGGTTCAAACAGGAACATTTAGACGAAACATAATTAATGCTCTCATAAAATTATTAGTTTCACATACAGAGAAACTACATGTGCTCTTGTTCCAGCTTCTAACATGTGATGGTTTGCTGCTTTTCTTTATCTGATATGAAAACTGAATCTGAGTTTTGGACGATTCATCAAACTAAACAAATGTTTGAAAACTTCAATTCACTTTCAAAACTTGATATTTTAAAGGAAATGATCCACAGATAAAAGCTCTGATGGAAAAGTAACTCTTCATTATGATTTCTCTGCTCCAACAACATGAATATCTCCATGTGAAGTTTAACTGAACTTCCACTCACCTCCTGGGACGCTTCTGCTTGTTCTTGATGCGGCTTTTCCTGGTGGGTTTGGGCAGAATTCTCCTCTGAAAGTCAACAAGATCCTCAGATTAGTTTCTAATCACGATTTACAAACTTTTAAACTGCAAACGAGAGAGTTTAACACATTAATTAACTCCATCAGGGTCAGACTGGTATTCTGGATATTAACTGAAGATCATGTTACTCTGAGTTGAAACAGATTTATAAAAAGTGAAATGTCTTCTAATGAGATTCAGACATTTCCTCAAACATGGTCCAAAGTCCTGGAATCATAAATTAAGACGTGGCTTGATTTTAAAATTGCCACTAACATTAAGAAAAAACTAACATCCAGATCGGTCCCACCCTGATGTGAAGATAGTGTGCACTGCATGGTTTAGCCCCCCAGTAACGGCCCCAGAAGGACTCTGGGAAGATGTAGGAATATGCAGGACGCTCGTCCTCACCAGCCAGAAGCCGGGGACAGAGCTTTGTCTCCGACATTGTGGAACGGGACTGTACGTCTTAGCTGAAGAGCTGCGCTCCCATACGCCACCAGGACAGAGCCAGGAAAGCAACTCCTGGATGTCCACGTCAGACAGATTTTCTACTTGCAACCCAATATTCAGCCATGGGTCAAGACCAGTATCAATATCAGCCCCTGAAACATGTGGTGGGCGTCGTCATCCTCCTCCTCACCTGTGCGATGAAGACCACGTGCTTTCCGCTGAACTTCTTCTCCAGCTCCCTCACCAGACGCACCTGAATCTTCTGGAAGGACTTAAGCTGGGGAACGGGAACAAAGATGATGATGGCTTTCCTGCTGCCACCAACCTCGATTTCCTGGAAACAAAAAACACAATCTTAACTTCATGGGAAGAAAAAGACGATCAAATCCCTACTGGTTCCACTGGAACACCAGGACTGACCGTCTGAAGACCAGTTAGAGAGACTGGGCGATTTAAAAACTACACACTACAGAATAATGACATGCACAGTATTGATGAACTCTTAATGTGCACTGCATGGTTTAGCCCCCCAGTAACAGCCCCAGAAGGACTCTGGGAAGATGTAGGAATATGCAGGACGCTCGTCCTCACCAGCCAGAAGCCGGGGACAGAGCTTAGTCTCCGACATTGTGGAACGGGACTGTACGTCTTAGCTCAAGAGCTGCGCTCCCATACGCCACCAGGACAGAGCCAGGAAAGCAACTCCTGGATGTCCACGTCGGATTGGATTTACGATTTCAACAGCAAACACAGTTCGGTGCTACTCCAGATGTTCAGTCTGTAGTGAGCCAGACAACATCTGTAGAAAGGGACGAGTGTCCAGCTCTTACCTTTGCTGCAGTGATGTTCAGCTCTCTCAGCTGAGCCTTCAGGTCGGAGTTCATCTCCAGCTCGAGCAGAGCCTGCAGGGAGACGGATTAATCAGCCGGGAACATCTGCATTTCTACAGTTGAGCATAAGAGCAAATCACTGGAATAAAGGTGACGATTTGGTGTTTGATGGACATGACTGTACCAGAGCTTGGGCTCAGTCGTGTCCATCTTTTCAGGTCCAGATTCTTTTAGTAGCAGGGAAATTAGCTCAAACAGAACCAGACTGAAGTAAGTCTGCTTCATGACACAGCATCGCTTAAACACATCACTTCATTCAGCTTTAAATTCAAACGTACATGGTCCGAGAGCTCTGTCTTCTTACCTGGGAGATCCCAGACTCGAACTCGTCTGGCTTTTCGCCATTCGGCTTCACAATTTTGGCGCTGGTACTGAACATGGCCTTTGTCTCTGCAGAGGGAAACACAAGCACATGAGTCTCACACACAAACATGCAGCCTCTTATATTATATCTCTAGTCTTGTATTTTCAGTTTCACTCTGGCACTGTTTTAAGACACATCTGCTGTACTATACTCTCACAGGCTCTGTTAGTCCATACGTTGTGAATTACTCAGTTATTAATCTGTAGCTTCAATACTCTGCCTCGGTTCCTTCTGTCGTTCACTCCCTTTACATCTGTATTGTCCACATCTCCATTAGCACATCACTTCTTTACAGCGGCAGCTTGTAGTAGATCTGGATCTCACTGAACTTATTCACACTCGTTTAGACCCGTTATTCTGGATCTCGTGTTTCCCTGTTTGCTCCTGGATCGATACAGGATCTACTACAGCAGGAGCCACGCGAAGCTACAGCTAACACGCTCCGATGCTAACTCCGGTTCCACTCGTATCAATGTGGTAATGAGCAGATTGAAGGAGAGCGTCCAACACAATTAACGAAGTATACAGACAGTGTCTGTTAGCTCCCCCATGTCCTACCTTGGCTAAGCTAGCTCACAATGTGGTAATACTCCGCTGTTTGAGTTTAGCTGTCACGTTCACGCCTGAGTGGAACTCAGCTGCTGCTTTTAAAAGTTACAAACACAATTATCTTTAATTCCATTAAAATGACTCGTGTGCGGACCAGAGTGAAGACAGGGTCCCCCTGTCTGAACACATGCACGGCCTGCTAGCGGCTAACAGCTAACCGCTAACACAAGCCTGAGTCCGCAGCGGCTCCATTGTACGAAATAAAACAACCATCCGCTCCCGCAAAGTAAAGAATCTAACGCATCTCGGGCTTAACGCACTTTACGATGCGTGAGTTGAACGAAACGAGCTGATTAACGTACATTTCAGAGCCGATGATCCCGACAAGCGGAGAAAGACACAACTCACCTCAGTCAACGACGGCCAAGGAAGAGGCCGAGACATCGCGAGAGCTGAGTTAAATCCAATGCGAGAGACACAGGCAAACCTCGCGAGATCTGGACGAGGCCCCGCTGACAGTGATGCGTTCACGTGATGCGGGGAGAAAAGTGGTTGTCGCCTTCATCTCTTTTATTCCCACACAATATATTTGATTATATTCAAATAATAGTTGTTTATTTAATAATTATATATCTTTGGGCTTATAAGTGTTGGTTTCAAGTTTCAAGTTGTACTTGTCATATGCAGTTAACACAGGGTCAGTGGAAGGTGTTGGACAATAGTTAAATTAAAATAAAATCAAGGTAGAAAGAGTTTTAACTGTTTTTGATGTTAAACCCAGAACTTTCCTTTATTTACATTATTATATTTTCATTAATTTGCATCTTTATCTGATTCATTACATTTTTACTGTTGTCTGTGTGAACATTTACAAGGACGCAGTGAACGCAGCATTAAGACCGCCTACAGGGGGCAGTAGTGAAACACAACGGTGGATACAAGTTGCCGTAAAAACCACAGATATTAAGAAGAAGAAGAAGAAGAGGCACAAGTATAACATCGCGAGAGTTCGAGTGCTAGCTAACCCATGCTAACAGCTGCGAACACAATTTGTTACTATTTTCTTTGTCGCGTCACTTTTCAGGTTTCAATCAAAACATTAACTGTGAGTTTCCAATGACGTGGGATCATTCACGGTGTTGTCATGGTGATTGGCAATGACGTGTTTGTCACTTGTGTGGATCAGCGCATGCTAACGGCCTAGCTAACAGGAAGTGGCTAATTCCGCTGCTGAGTTTGACGCACATCTTTGTGACTTTGTGAGTAAAACGCGCAGCGGCCGGTGAATCCGGATGAAACCTTGTTAGTGAGTTAGCGTCACGATGTCGGCCACGGACAGTGATGCTTAGACTGACTGGTCTTTTCAGAGGAATACGCAGGAGCGTCTGCTGCGCCGCGGAGGAAATGGCGAAGGGCACGTTTTTCTACGCGGTGAGGAAGGGATTCAAACCCGGAGTCTACAAGTCCTGGTGAGGCGGGTCACAACCTAATGTCTGAACGTGTGTGTGTACGGGATTAAAACCCACTGGTCCGGTTCGGTGGGTTTTATTTCCTGTGAGAAACCTCAAACCGAACTCCGGTCAGATTCCCTCTGGTTTATTATCTATTTGTGTCTATTCAAAACAAAACGACACAAGAAATAAGAAGTCAATAGGGTTTTGAAATCAGAACAGCCCACGTTCTAATTCGGCATAAGAGGCAACGTTAGCAAGGGCCCCTTTCAATAAGTAGATTTAATTCTAATGCACACAGTGGGAATAAAAGAAAGAGGATCTCCTTTGAGATTAATGGAACAATTGATGATTATGTATCTTGTTTCCTTTCGTCGTTATTCAGGGATGAATGTAAGAGTCAGGTGGAGAAGTTCCCAGCGGCCTCGTTCAAGAAGTTCGCTGCAGAGAGAGACGCCTGGGCGTTCGTCAGAGGAGTGGAGCTCACCTCCCCTCCAGAGGTGAAGAGCGGTACGTGGGTCTGGACCCTCTTCTGTAGAACCACCCAGAGAACTCGAGACTTATTCTAGAGGTTGTAGAGCATCAGTCCTTGAGGACGGACTGATCTAAAGGCACCGCTCCCCCACACACACATGAAGACACTAACACAACTTTAAATTACTAAATATAACCTACACAATAGAATTTGTCAAACACGAGGATAAACTTTGCGTTCTTGTTTTTCAACAGCTCAGAGTTTTGAGCCGGCTCTCTCCCTTCTGCCTAAACGAGGCCCCGAGCCTCTGGAGTACATCCCTCTGGGGAAGAAGAGATGCCACTCAGACGAGGAGGTGGTGTCCCCCCCCAAACGAGTCAAAGAGACAGAAAGCTCCTCTTCACAAAACCCAGATGGATTCACATACATGGGTGAGATGTTCAAGCTGATTTTAAATGTGGAGATCTTTGTTAAACCTGTAAGATAAGATAATCCTTTATTAGTTCCACTACGGGGAAAGAATGATCATAAGAATACCTAAATGTAAGGAAATATAGAAAAATATATATGGAATCAAAACAGTAGGTGGATAATCTGTGAACTGATTTAGTTAGAAAGCTTGAGCTCCCTCCCTCCAGGTGACGCTGTGGTCGTTTACACTGACGGCTGCTGCACGTCGAACGGAAAGGTCATGGCCCGAGCCGGCATCGGAGTCTACTGGGGTCCCAACCACCCACTGTGAGGACACACGCACTTTACAGACAGGAACTGACCCTGAATCAAAGACACACTCCTTCTAATTCTTCATAATAACAATGAAATCAATAAATCAAAGTGTTTGTCGGCGCTCTCCTGCAGAAACGTTGCAGAGCGACTTCACGGGAGACAAACCAACCAACGGGCAGAGCTACGGGTAAACACGTCATCACATCAGTGCTTCAGTGTGAAGACTCACACAGACACAAGGCATCAGTCTCATGACGTGTGTGTGTGTGTGTGTGTGTGTGTGTGTGTGTGTGTGTGTGTGTGTGTGTGTGTGTGTGTGTGTGTGTGTGTGTGTGTGTGTGTGTGTGTGTGTGTGTGTGTGTGTGTGTGTGTGTGTGTGTGTGTGTGTGTGTGTGTGTGTGTACCAGGCCGCCTGCAAAGCACTGCAACAAGCTAAAGAGAAGAACATCAAGAAGTTGGTTGTTTACACCGACAGCAAGTTCACAATCAACGGTGAGATTTCAGATTTTTTAATTTCACCACATCAGACCATAACGGACACTTCCTGTTTATTTCAACCTGGCATATTTCCCATGATGCAGTTTTATTAGTTGCTCTGTTCATTTTAGAAATTCAGGAAAACAAAGATTTTAGCAAACATCTGGATGAGCAGCAGGAACCAAGTCAATGGTTTTCACAGTTTGACCCAGAGTCTGACAGAAACACAAACCGTCGCCTCCTGTGACCTCAGTATATGTAACTGAATCAGGTGTGTCTCCTGCAGGTGTGACCAAGTGGGTGAAGAACTGGAAGCTGAACGGCTGGAGGCTGAAATCTGGAGGACAAATCACCAACAAAGACGACTTTGTGATTCTGGACAGGCTGAACGCAGACCTGGAGGTGGTCTGGGTAAATACCAGCCTGAATCTATTCATTTAAATGGTCTGGTCCCACAGAAGAGTCTGTTACCTTACAACAAACTTAGTACAGTAAGACAACTGTCCACCGGAGGCGCTGGAGCCCCATTACATTAAGAATAAGTAGAAGGTCCTCAGGTTATAAAACAGCAGGTGACACAGTGGAACCAGTTAGACATGAATGAACAGCTTAGATGGAGGAGCAGGTCTTTTTATATATAGATATTCTCCATCAATAGACCTGGATGGTAACGAGGTGAGTTCTTTGAGATGTTGTTCTTCAGTCTTGCTTCAGAGAGACGACCTGAGACAGACGTCCTCCTCGTCCATTAGAACCAAGCTGATGTCTTCCATGATCCTTATTTGTTCTTGTGACTTTAGTTTTTAATCTTCAATGTGAATATTTCTGCTCTGACGTTGTTGACTTTGATGAAAAGGAGGCATTATTTCCTCCTCTCCTTCCTTCTCTCCTTCCTCCTCGTCCACCAGCTGCATATTCCAGGTCACGCCGGGTACAGAGGCAACGAGGAGGCCGACAGACTCTCCAGAGAAGGAGCCGTGAAGCCTCTGGAGCAGCAAGACGTCGACGATCTGGATTAAAGGGAGTCGGATTACCTGCGTCTGGTTTATCGGGTTTGGACATTTTTTGTTTTCCCCTCGTAGCAGCTGTGATGAACCCAAAAACTCAGAGGAGGGGAAGTGTGTGTGTGTGTGTGTGTGTGTTTGTCTGTTGAATGTTCTGTTCTTAATAAAGTTCCACTGTAAACAAAGTCAGTCAGTTGGTGATGTCTTCCAGGGATTCTCTTTACGTTGTTTATTTGTTTTGTGAGGAGATGAAGAAGGAGGTGAAGACAGAGGAAGGAGAGTTTGGATGATGATGATCTTATTGATTCTTTAGTCTGGTTGTAGTACAGTCTCTCCTCCAGCAGGGGGGCTCCATGACACGATTAGGATTCAGGTTTTATTAACAGTCTGAAAACTGAGTCACATTCACTGCACATTGTTTCATACATGTAAATAAACTTACTACAGTTAAATTGAATAGACAGCAATTTAAAAACCTGTTGCAAAATGAAACTGGGAGATATCAGCTTCCAGTTTGACCAGGAGACGATTACATTCATCAGTACTGATTGTTTGGCAGCTTATATGGTGACATGTAGAGATATTATATATTTACAAGGCTTCATTTACGAAGGTTCCGTTTAGCCTTATTCAAATTAGGGCTTTTCTTTTTAGAATCAATTCACACACAACATTAACATTCAATCTTTTTAACGTTAATTCTGTACATATTTATATAGACATATTTTATGTATTCTTTGTTCTGTAAAATATCTCATCCACAAAGCTTAAACATCAAAACTAATTTTTGTGAAAGGCTCATATCGGCTGGTTTTTATTGGGAACCGATAAGTCAATTCGTACTCTACAGCGTTGTCAATAATTATTAAAGTCATTTGATTTGCTGATCTGTACAAAATGTTTATCCCTGAATCTTAACAGAATCTTTCTGTATATTTTTTAGTCTTTACAAATTCATGTTGTGCTGCTTTTTCAAATGGACAGAACTTCATTTGTATTTTATTTTACTTTCGACTGTTTCACTTCATTTCACAGACAAACATTTCACTTTTCACTCAGTTTATTCGACGTAAGCTGACATTTATGGTGTTTAGACGAGTTTCTACAATTTGCTGCAGATAATCAGACTTCGCTCTTTTCCCTTAAATTTTTCAATTACAAGAGCGAGAAGCCGAGTAGGATCGTCGCCCTCAGCGGAGGTTTGTGCGCGACTGAGTGCCGTTGTAGTTTAGACTTTTATTTTTGAAAAGATGTGAAATAATCTAAAAGTGTTAATATTCTACCTCAGTACAAATTCCATATTTCAGTTAAAACAAATGTAAATAATTCCCACTTGAATCAAGTCAAGTACAGAAACTCAAACTGCTTTAAAATTAGCTTATTTTCTGTTATATTTATTTTAGTGTAGTTATACAGAAATATCTTTATGAGATTCTCACAATTTAACTCTGAACAACTCAACACTAAAAGGCCTTTTATACATGAATATATCAGTAATTAAAACCCTATAATATATATATAATACAACAACACTTACTCTAAAGACTTTCAATAATTTGGCTGTTTAGTGCAGTACAGTATTTCTAAATTATTGTATTGATACTTCGAGTCTCATGTTATTACTTCGTCCATCACGGCTCCTCGTCTCCTTCCCTTCGACAGATCAAATGAACATGTTCATAACAAATCATCTCCAGCTTTCTTTCTGCTGATGGAAACGGAGAGAGAGAAATTAAGAGACTCACCCTCCTCCCTTGCTCCCTTCCTCCTCTTCCTCCTCCTCTGTCCTCCTGCAGCCAGTCAATTGGTCGGTGTCGATGTTGGAAACGGCAGGACGGAGGCTCGGGGTCCCTCGCCCTGACCTCGACCGCTGCCTCGCGGCAAGCGTGGGCCACCACGACCCTGCCAGAGGCAGACCAGTCTGAGAGAGAACGCCTCTAGGAGGTCAAAGGTCGCCCCTCGGCAGCTTCACCTCCTCGCTGGCTGCGCCTCGTTAGCACTCTTCCTCAACACACACACACACACACACATGCCTCCTCAGCAGACTGAGCTCTGGCATCAGTCCGCCGCTGCCCTGCTGGAGGGGAGGAAGACCGAGCAAACTGTAAAGAAACTTAACAAACCCGACATTAGAAACATCCTGCTCACATTTCACTCAGAGGTTTTGTCAATTTTTAGACCAACAGTGTCTAAAATAAACCAGAATGTTCTGCTGGGGTTGAAGAACTCTCTGACACCTCAAACCGTCTGACACAGAGCGGGGGATGTTCGCTAAAGTGCTCGCAGTGATGATGGGGAAGGAAGAAAACTTCATGCAGACATTCAGTTGCTTGACAGACAATAAAACCACGGCTCCAGAAATGATGTAGTCACTTACGTCCAAGTCCTGCAAAGTTAGAGATTGAATCAGTGTCATGGTAACGTTAAGTCATGTCAGAGCTGCTGTGGTCGATCGTTGGGTCTGATAATGTCTGAGTCCCTGAGATCACAGCTAACTTCATGTCCAAGTCCCTGAAGTCACGACTGGAGATTTCTGAATGTGTATGATGACCCAGAGATCTTCTAAAGAAGCAAAGCTCACGTGTTAGTGAGGCTGTTCCCAAGTCGCTGAAGCCAAGTCACTGCTTTCCGCCCGAAGTTGCTCAGGTCACGTCTAAACCATGAATGATGCTCGTATGAAAGCATGTCACTGAGATCATGTCGATGTTTAACAAAAGTCATGTCGTGAGTTTCCAAGTCAACAAGTTAATTCGCCAAGTTTCACAGTTCTCATCTGAAGTCGTCAGTGTTGTGTTCAAGTCTCAGAGCTAATGGTGAAGGTCATGTTTTGAGTTTTGGAGGTCATGTCTCTGTCGACGAGCGTCTGTCTGAGTCTCTGAGGTCGTATCTGGAGTAGACGAGTTTCTTTGAGCCTTAAAGACTCATGTCTTGATGTCTGGGGGTATCTGAGGTCAGATGTACGTTTCTGTCGTCTTGTTTAAGGACACGTTCGTCTTTGCTTCACTCAGGAATCGTCTCATTTGCTGAGATGATTCTAAAGCTCATCAGGTTACATGTAGGTTGCTAAGATTGTGCAAGTCTGTAATTTCTCAGTTGCTGTGGTGTCTGAGTACCTGAGGTGACATCTGAGTTCCTTGGTCATTTTAGAACCTCCTGAAGAACAATATACCGTGAAGATGTTCTATCAGAACGTCACTTGATACATGGACTGGGAAAGTCATTTTCTTTAACACACATCTGGCATTGAGGACGTAGCTCGTGAGCCCACTTCCTGCTCGCCTCTCCCAGCGTTTATCGTGAGATGATTTCCTCATCGAGTCACGAAACGGTGTCTACTGGTTCTTCCTTTCTGATCCGCCATCAAGGAGACGCTGGGCTCAGCACGCCGTCGATGGAGGAGGCACAGAAGGAGTCGCAATCAAAGATGGCAAGAAGAACAAAGTGGCATCTGTTTCCATGACAGCTGTCTACATCCAGCTCTGAAACCAGCTCCCCCAACTCCTTCGCTACCAACACACTGTTTGATTTATTAAGAAAAGCAGTGTTTCTTAGAGGTTTGTCGATTTTCAGTAACGGGTCTGTTTTTCTAGAGGAGGGTAATGGCTCAAAGACCCCTCTGTTCTGTTAAATCAGGATTGTCATCTCTTATTTTTCACCGTAAACCAAACCCCACAGCAACTTCTCGGTTTTGTTTTCCCCCCGAGCTAAAGATGTGTTAATCGGTGAAATTAGAAAGTAACTGGAGGTCGGGGAGAATAAAGAACCTGCCAACTTTCTGCTTATTTAAAAAAATACAAGAGATTTATCTTTAGAACACGATCTCAGACTTTTGCTGTCAACTTTTAAACAATTACGAGTTTCAGATAATTTCCTAATCAAACAACAAAACTTACCACGTAACTGTTCAAACTGAGCCTGAATTAATAAGCACGCGGACACAATCCTCTTCGTGCCCTTGATGGATAAAGTTTGCTGCAAAGACTTAATTCTGCTGGTGTTTTTAGTCCGAGTCTGTCGGTCATTCAGGTCAGTGAACGCACCACAGGCCCCACTCAGGCCTCTTCCTCACGCAGACTGATCAATGTTTCACGGCTTCATTATCTCGTCTCCCTGCTGATTTACATCGTGGACAGAAACGTACAAGTCAATCTGTGCCCTCGTGGAAAGTTTGGCGTTGCCTGCACCCTGAAGCCATCTGTGTATTTACAAAGTTCCACTCCAAAATTAGATTTTCAGCATTTGGAAATTATGACGCCTACTCTGATGTAGAAACATAAAAAATCAAATATTGGCATGAAAGTAAAACTCATTATGGAAATACATTGAACTTATTGACTATTCATGAAATTTGCCTGCAATCGAGGAGACCGTTTCCAGGATGGTGTGTGAGTTTGTGAAACAGAGGTGAAGTTTGTTTCTGTCTTAATGAGTTTGAATCATTCAGTAATTACTTCTTTTGGATGAATTTAATTACAGTCAGTCTCCATCATGCGAAACAGCATCAGTCACATTCTATATTTTTCGAGCTAATTCCCGATCAGGAAACCTTGGCTGGTGGCAGCACGGACGGGAGAAGCCGCTCCAGAGGACGTCCAGGAGTCGGGACAGACGGACAGAAATGGTCCAACTGGCAGACGGTGTCGCTCCGGTGGACGTTGGCAAAAGCAGAGATGAAGGCAGGTGACCTCTGGAGATCTGGAGGAGGCAGAGAATCAAGGTGGTTCTCTGTGGCGGTAAAGCAGGCTGGTTATCAGCAGTGTCAGTGGGTTGGTCGGCTGAGACAATAGCTTTGTGAACAAGTCGGCTGGGACGTCCAACTCAAGAGCAGCCTCGAGAACAGGAACTGACAGAACGTTGGCCGAGACAGCTGACTCAGGAACAGCCTGTCATTGGTCGATCCAGGAGCAGATGTTGGCTGGAAGCCTTCAGGAGCCGACTAGAAATGGCCGACGCAGGACCAGACAAAACGTTGGTGGGGAAGGCAGACCCCCGGAGACGGCCAAATCAAATGTTGGCTGGGCCTCGGTCGTGGTGCTGTGCCGTAAAGGCTTCTGGCCAGTGGGCAGAGTAGGGGACCAATAACCTTGAACCCTTGATACCTCTGGGAAATAATGAGGCAAGTAACGAGGAACAGTGACTGCTGAAGGTTCTCGGGGGTTTTCAGCAAAGGAAAAACACACTCAGCTGAATGCAGCATGAAACACAACTGTCCTGCTTTCACCTCTTCACCAAAACCGACTCATAAACTCCTTTTAATTGAATTTGGCACCACGATTGCCCGGCGTCCTCATTATGAGGGGAGGTGAATTGTGGATATACGCGGCGGGTGGTTTGACAGCCCGCTGTGAGCGCTGATGTTTCAGAAGGCAGGGGGGGGGGGGACACAGACATGATGGGAAAAAAGATGAGAGAGGAAGAGGAGCGAGAGGAAAGAGGAGCCGGGGAGCGAATCCGAGGACATTTGAGGAAACGGGAAAGCCAAAAAAAAAGAGAGACTGGAACAGAGAGAGCAGGGAGGAGGAGAGGAGGAGAGGGAGGAGAGGGAGGAACTGAGGGAAGAAGAGAAAAGGAAGGTGGTCGAGGGAATGGAAGCAAGATGAGTGATGGAGACAGACAGAAGGAAACAGTGGAATGAATAGAAAGCGATTCCAGGAACAGAAAACGTGTCCCAGAACTGTGTCTGCTGACTGTTGAGTGAAATACATCGTGGTCGTTTAGGATTTAAATATGTTGTGATTTCTGTTGTTTAAAAAGGAAACAGAGAAAAATCAGAACCTGAAACTAAATAATGAAACACACATAAAGTAAATCACAGAACCTTTGACCAGATAAGTTTCTCTGAAAAACTTTTGACAGTGATGATGTTCAATTTCTTAATTTCAGGAGGAATTTATAGACAAACTAAAACAATTAAATAATTAAATAATCACCAGATTAATCAATAATAACAGTAATCGTCCTTATGAACTTCCTCTTTCAGAGTATTATATTATCATACATATTATATTTTATATATCATCTGATGCATTTATATGTATTTTATTATGATAATTATAACCAGGTTTACATGTTCTATTAAAGCAATTAGTTGCAAATATACTTTTGGATATAGATATTTCAGTCTTTGTCAGAACATCTGTCTCTACTCGCTCGTTCCCTCGACTTTAAACTCGTGGTTGTTTTGCTCAGGACGCGAGGAGGCACAGTATCGACCGGCAAGTTATTTGGTTTGAATGTTTCTCAAGAAAATCCAGATTCATCCATTTATTTTACACTGCAAACTGCATTGTTGCCATGGTAACCATGTTTTTATTTTTTTAAATTTTATCAAGACACTGTCGCACTCCTGCTCATCACGAACCACTGGTTAAAAATGAAAAATACAAAATATTTCTGCCTCAGACTGTGGTGAAAGGAAATTAAAGTACAAAAGCCTCAACACCTGTATTTCCGAACAGCATTGAAGTAACCGCACTTTGTTCCTCTCCAGGCTCTGAGTTGTGTCGGTGGTGGAACTGGGACGCTGGGATGCTGTGAGCTGCCTGCTGGCTGTTAAAATGCTGCTCAGGTCTGCAGCAGGCTGACATCCAGCGAAGCAGCAGAGGCAGCCTGCCTGAATCCCAAACACAGAACACATCTTCATCCCCACACTGACACGGAGGCAGCTCACCAACCAGTCTGCGCTCTGATAAATCACCGTACACGCATCAAGTGGACAAAGAATCAAAGCAAAACAAACAGGACCAGGTCAGATTCTTCTGCTGGTTTCATCCTCATCAGGGAGGGCTGATGGGAAACGTGGTCTTAATTTGACAGAGCACCACCACTAACACGACGAGGACTCTGCTCCCGCTCCATCACCTGATCACAGGGAGGTGAAGTGAAGACCTCTGGGGTCTGCCTCAGGCCACTGAGCATATTTCTGCATTCATTATCTGGTTTCTGGCTCATTTCTTTACTCAGGTTCAAGTGTTTCACATTATGTTCTGAAGGGGAGACGCAGCGTCCTCGTCTGATTCTGCTTCACACTCATCAGACACATTTTCAGTCCTATTATTATTATTATTATTATTATTTTATAATTGACTAAGAAACCAAACCAAACTCTCTAAATTGCCATGAAGTTTCAGTTTCAGTCTTTCAAAGGCAAAAAGGACCTTCAGGGGATTGTGTCTCGTAGCTCGTGACCTTTACAAGACTATTTATTTTTTATTTGTCGTCACTTTGGGCCGGATTAACTTTTGAGTGAATCAAATAAGCCTCAGTTCTTCTTTCTTTCCTCGATAATATCCCCTGATACAGACGTCACAGCACAGGACTTCTAACAAGATGTACGTTTGAATCGTTATCGATAAAGATAGGTCTATGAGCTTCCACTTCCTCCTGTTGCAGATACAATATCTCATATAAAGTATAGTCGTGATATTCATGGTCTGTTTGACTCTAAATGATCATAATTCACTAAATGAACATCAGCTGTTTGAAGAAGACTTGAAACTAGAGACTGAGACATAAACTCCTGAATGTTACTGACAGTTATAAAGTGAGAAGTAGAGTCACTTTTCTATAGAAACTACCAGAGGAGTCGCCCCCTGCTGGTCAGAGAGAGAACAAAGGTTTTTGCATGTAAGCATTGGCTTCTCTCTCTGAACCTTGAGTCTATGTTCAAAACTTAAAAATGATTAACTTTTAATAATGAATCCAGTCGTTTGTTCAGCAACGGTAAAGAAGAAGGAAAGCTCGTATGAATTCCTTCAGTAACATGGACTGTCTGTCTGTCTCCGTCTGTCTGTCTCCGTCTCTCGCTTGTATTAAATGTTAATCAGCCTCCTGCAGACTCAGCTGCTCTCTCCGGCTTAATGTTTCTTAATTCAGCTCCAAATCTTCTCCTCATTCTTTATGCAAAAATCAGCCCCAAAAAATCTTTTCAAAGCCAAAACCCCGCAGAGACGCTGCTCGCTCCCAAAATACACAGGACTGTAGATATACTGACAGATCGCTATTCTTAGAAACTGAACGTGTGAGGCTTGTCCTGTCCTGCGAGGGGCCACAGAGGAAAGGTCATGGGGTCATTCTCTAACAAATCACACGCTAAGTCACAGGTGGAAGCTTTGCCCTGATGGTGGCGCTAGAGGAAAGATCGGGGGATGTTCATCATATTTAAGGTGTAATTTAAGGCTCGCCAACAATCACAGGTCATGTCTCATTGTTCAGGTGATGTAATCTGATGAGGAGGCTGCATGAAGGGATTTGTGCTCCAACACAAAGCTCTGACTAACTAACATACTTTCACATCCAGCACATCCAGAGCAACAATATTGTCCCATTGGAGTCTCCTCCGTGGCCCCTGATGACAGACAGTCCACCATTGACTCTTCTTTTTGCTCTAGCTTTGGTCTCCACCAGTTTCTTTAGCTACTAAATGCTCCACTGTGTTGTCTAACTATATGTCTGCTGTTTGTTGCTTCAGAGCAGCTGCCTCCTGTGTGTGTGTGTATGTGTGTGTGTGTGTGTGTGTGTGTGTGTGTGTTTGTGTGTTTGTATATGTGTGTGTGTCTGGCTCGGATCAGATGCCCCGTCACCACAGGGAACCACAGCTTGATTGATGGCAGCCGCATTTACACCATCAGCTTCCCTGTGAGAATCCAAAATGGCTGCCTGTTTCCACGGAGACAACAGATGCCCCCCCCCCCCCCCCCCACCCCTCACCACCCAACTACAGAGATGAAAACTCTCCCACTTCCATCGGAGAGAAAGAGGTCACAGGTTTTTATGATTTGTATTATTACTGTAATATGTTTTAATAATGTGTACTTCTATGTATAGTTGAATGTCAGTAGTGAGAATCATTTATATACATACAATATTCTATTATTAAAAACAACCAGTTTACAATCATGAAAAAAAAAGAAACGTTCGCTTTATCAAATAGTTTATTTTTTATATATTTGAATATATATATAACATTTAGATATTCTGCCCGACTTGTGACATTTATTTTTTCTAATTGCTTCATCGCATGCATGGATTTTTCTATTGTAAAGAACAAACGTTCAGTTTGATACAGAGACTGTTTCTAAAAATCAACGTGAACTCTGGGTCTGAAAAGTGAAGCCAATGAGGAAGTGCCTGGAAACTGTGTTCTCTGTATTGACCAGCAGGGGGCGACTCCACTGGTAGTTTCTATAGAAAGTGACTCTACGTCTCACTTTATAACGTCAGTAAACATTCAGGAGTTTATGTCTCAGTCTCTAGATTCAAGTCTTCTTCAAACAGCTGATGTTCATTTAGTGAATTATGGTGTGATTGATGTCACATGTGATCTAAGCATTTTATATCTGTACTGACTCTACTGACATATCAATATTGGCAGCAGAGATACTTTGAGATGTACAAGACTTCTCCAGGAAGATGTTTTTCTGATCTGAATTTAATCAGAAACAGCATCACTTGTATAAAGTTTAAAGCCTGATGTGTTTAGTCTTGTGTCCTTGATCATCGTCCTGAGAAGCAACAGTTTGTCTGAGAATTTATAAAAACACTTGAGACTCTTGCTTTTAAAAAAAAATACCCAAACTTAATTTCTCCAGTTTGAGAAGTTGTGTTCGCAGCTGCTCGCAGACGCATCAATGTTCAACAATGTTTTATATTGAATAACAAACATTTCAAGGTTGAAGGTGTTAAAAATCTCAAGGCTTGTTTTTAGTTGGTTGTTGGAAAATTTTAAATCAAACCATTTAAAAAATATCGAAACAACATATTTACGAGACTTATTTTCTTTGACCATTTCAGTCGTAACTTAACTATTTAAAAAAATAGATTATTTATGAAAACCATGGACTGCTGACTCAGCGTTTAGTTTCAGCGAATGGTGACGAGTCAGAGCAGGGATTTGTTTAGTTGGAGCCACGAGGAGCTGGAGCTCTTACTGAAGTGTTGGCTGCACTTGTGATTCATAATCATGTTGCAGTGACCACTGGTCGTCGAGTTGTGACTGAAAACGACCAATCAGAGGCTGGGGTATGTTTCTGTTTCAGCATTTCCAGAGTTTCTAAAGTGAAATGGAAAACTAGTAGTGTGGATGCCAGGCGTAACCGTAGCAACAGTGATAGTTATAAAACTAAAGCGTATCGGTGTGGCCCAATAGAGGTCACAGGTCATGGTTGGCACTTAAACCTCCCTGCCACCAGGTGGCACATGATTTATTCATCTCTCAAGTTGTAACTCTTAACTTTTAAATCACTTCAGTCATTATTTGGTTTATTTGAAAACACTTGAAACAAAAGTTGGTGACGTTATGAACACAAAATGATCAAGTAAACCAGTGAAGAAGAAGAGTTCATCTTCATCGTTACCTCCTCTTCCTGTCAGCGGTGATTGAGTGCGTCTATCTTCTTCCTCCAACGCCATGGCCGTGCAAGATAGGAAGTGACCTACATAGACTCCCTCGCCTCGGCTGTCGTTTGCATTTCAAGGGGAGATAAATAATTCACACACACGCACACGCACACACACACGCACACGCACACGCACATGCACACGCGCACACGGATCCATATTTGAATTTAGTTATCTAATGTTATTGAGGCCTGTCATGTTGCAATGGGATATACGTCCAATGTTGGGGAATTTTTTTTGTGTGTGTGCGTTTGAGTGTGTGTTTGAGTGTGTGAGTGTGTGAGTGTGTGTTATACAGGAGGTGGTAAGTTCTTTGAGGAGATGTTGGGAGGAGATCTGTAGCCTGAGGCGCCAATGCAGAGAAACTTTCTGTCTGGAGTAAAAGGAGGAGATGAGAGGAGGAAACAAGAAAGAGGAGAAAAAGAGAGGCAGGCGAAAAGGAGGGAAGGATATAAGTTGATAGGAGAGATGGAAAGAGGAGAGGAATGAGAGAGTGAATACATTTAAGGGGGAATGTAAAGAGCGGAAGAGAAAGCAGGAAACGAGGAGAGAATAAGAAGAGATGGGGAAAGATGAGAAGATGAGGGAGGAAAAGAAGAGGAAACAAGCGAGGAGAGGAGGACACAAGAAAAGAAAAGAAGCAAAGTAAGCTTGGAAGGAGGAAATGAGAGGAGATGAGGAAAGAGAGGAGAGGCTGGAAAAGGAACATATAAAAGAGGAGGAGAGAGGAGGAGGATGGGAAGAACAACATAGGACGAAGAGGAGACAGAATTGAGCATTGTAAAAGAAAGTGACAGAAGAAAAGTTACAAATATGACTTCAACAGATTCATATGACCCTTGTTAAAGAAATACGGGGTTAAAGGCAGAATAGCTTGTTTATATAATATAAGAATAAATTAAAGAGCCGTGAAAAAGGTCTCAAGCCCGAAGAGATGAAGGAAACAGGAAAGATGAAGGAAACGACAGAAGGAAGGATTGTTCATGGTAAAGCTGCCTTATAGATCTCGTTATCCAGAGTGTGTGTGTAATCGTAATTATCTCGGAGCTCAGACTCACAACTCCACGTTCAAGATTCAACATGTGTTAGAATACATGGCTGTAAAACCTCATGTTAGAGATATATGAGGTTGTATAGGGCACAAACCAAATTGAGGCCACCTTCGATTGACATGTGGCATTGCTATGGCTTACCTGGAGCAGACCGCCCAAGTGCCATCACTCCACCCGGCCTGTGGCCGGATCAGGGCCTCATCTGGGCCAAAACCATTCGGCGATGTGGGAATGCTAACGTTAGCTGCGTAGCAATGATTCTCTGAGTGCAGGAAAAGTTGAACGGTGGAAGAGACACAGGTGCAGTTTCATGGATACTTGAACTGCAGTAATAATCCCAGTGAGATGAATCATCTGGTAATAAGAGCAGCACTGTATGGTCGGGTATATTTGGCTGTGGAGGTGCAGGGTGTTGGGGGTGTATATTGGTGTATGGGGAGGTGAACGGAGGTATATGAGGTATGATACTGTAATCAGCTCACTGCAGGAGGAAAACTTATTAGCTTCTGCAGAGAGACAGAGCATCAGTCTGACACTCAGTCTCTCTCCCTCTGTTGGAAACGCAAGATTTATAATCCTGAGCAGAGGAGCTTTATGCTTCCAGGAACACATACAACATTTGTGTGTTTCCTCCCTTGTGAGGACGTCGGCCGACTTCACTCTCTCACCCCCTAAAACTCAACGTTAAACCAAACCGAGCGAGTGCAAAGAGGAAGTGAGAAGCAGACCAATGTCCTTGCTCTCAAGCCACGACGATCATGACAGGAGCCACTTGTTACCATGAACAACAGCAAAGTATCAGTCGACTCTGCAGAATATTGAGTTTCAGCTCATTGTTCAACTGATCCACAACTTCACTGTTCTAGTTCACTGTCGCCTAATTACTGTCAGCAGCTGCTTCCACAGTAAAACTAAACAAAAGGAATGAACTTGCAGAACTTCTGGGTCTGGATAAGTTAACAATTTGGAAAGAGCCACTACAATTTAATGTGGAATGAATGAATCACCCTTAAACTCTGTGAGCAAACTGCAGATTTACATGGTCTAATATTATAGATCCAACCTTTGAATCCATAAAAGTAATCGATAACGAACTTGCGTATTAGAGCAGATGGTATCAGAGATTAACCGTCACCACGTCTGCTCTTTTGTGTTTCAGTCTCAGTCTGAGTTCTGCTCGGCTGCAGCTCGCCGGCTCTGCGTCTGGAAGATGCACGAGGGCAAAGTGCAGCGCTGGCGGCCTGTGCATGCAGTCGGGGGAGCGCTCGGCGGCAGCCATCTTTACGTTCTTATCTCCTACCCATACGCCCCCCCGCAGGCCAGGCTCAGCCCTGCTGTAATTGACTTTCTCCCACTGAGCCCAGTGGAGGCTTCAGGCTGCAGAGCTGCACTGAAAAACCTATTACACACTGCTGCACACCTACACACTGCAGACCTATAGAGAGAGGGGAGAGGGAGTGTGTCTCTGAATTCATCCAGAGAAGTCGGCAGCGTGTATCTGTTGGTTCAGATCCAAACAGGTAGGAACGAAGGAAATCTGATTAACCAGCTTAGATCAGCGTGAGGATGATGGAGCCATGTGTGTGTCTGTGTCTGTGTGTGTGTGTGTGTTCAGACAAATCCCTGCTGCAGAAAAAATCATGTCTGCCTTTATTGTGGGAGTCTGATCGTGTGATCAGACGGTGAGGGCCGCCCTGGAGAGGAGGACAAGGTCACCTCCTGCTAGTTTAACACAAAAGATGGAACTATTAAATACCAATCAGTGAATGTTTCCATGAAACGCTTCTATGCAAATACGATCCTAAGTGGGGGCGAGACGAGACATAGTGACACAGCATTTTATTGAATTTGTCTTCACGTACCTTCACGGCTGCGACAGACTGAGGGGGCAGAGGTGATATGAAATAACTGTCCCTGACCATGGCTCCAGGGGGCAGACATTTCCCTTCTCTCCTCCTCTGGGCTTTGAGCCTTCAAGTTCCCACACACATTTATAATGTCCTCACAAACTCACACATCCATCAACCTGCTGTCAATAGATTTATGGTATTTCAATTAAACTCTGTGTGGTGTTATGTGAGAACAATATAAACTACAATGATGTTATTTTATATTTGTTTTGCTCTTTGTGAGTCTTAAAACCAGACGGACTGAGCTACAAGACAAAAGGCTCAGGGACAACCTTTGTGTTGAACGATGGAAATAACCAGAACATCTGGATCTGATGGAACGTCTGGTTCCTTTGCTCTGATTTGAAATCAAGTCACGCCGACCTCACAGGTTTTAACCACACGAGTGGCATTGACCAGGTGCATCATTTCATGGACACATTTTATCATCTTCTAGTGCCGGCTTCCAGAACGTTTCCTGTCACAGTCGTATCCACCTGGTTTCATGAGCAAGACAAATGAGTTGAGTGAACTTCAGTGACCTCCACTGTCACCAGGTCTGAATCCCACAGGACGCCTGTGGGACGTGGCAGAGCAGGAGACCGGTGGAGACGATGGAGTCATGTCAACACGGAGCAGAACCTCAGAGGAAAGATCACGACAGGATGAGGAGTCAATGACACTAAGAACTGAGGCTGACGACGAAGAAACACACATGGTATGTACTGTATGTGAAAATGAATGACACACACACACACACATGTATTTATGTGTGTGTGTATATTCATTATTTGTCATAATAATCAGATATATCACCTTTGCCATGAGAGGCAAGTTAAATAACTTAATAAGTTAAAATGAACAAAATATAAATATAACAGTCATACATGTCACACTGAGATTCCATTGGTGCAGCTATGCTTCATATGTTTTACTAGGGTTTCATGTTTAAGGTTTTCAATCAAGTCAGCAACACAGACAGCTATATACTTGTGTGTATGCATATGTATGTTATGCATACATACATATACTCACATATTATATATAAGTATATATAAGTATATATATATATATATATACTTATATATGGAGAGAGACCTGCGTGTTTCTTTTCTCAGTCTCAATATTTTATTAAAGGGAGAGTCTAACTAGGTCAGCCTGTTCAAACCAGGCTCGCTCCACCATTCTCTCTCTGTCTCTGTGTCCTCACTTCACTCCTGTCTGCTGTCAAAGCAGCGAGACAGAGCGAAGACGAGGAGACGGACAGAGGTGGAAGAGGAGAGAAATGGAGAGATGACTGAGTGAAAATAGAGAGAGGGATAGAGAGATGAATGAGAGGGATTGGTTCGAAAGAAGAGGGAGAAGAGAGAGAGAGATGAGTGGAAGGGGCAGAGGATCGCAAAGAAGGACGAGGGAATGAAAGGATGGAGGAAAGGAAATTAGGATGGAAGGAAAGTAGAGAAGGGATGAGAGGGAGAGAGGAAGGAAAGGTGAGAAAGTGTAAAGGGATGGATGGTCGGATAAATCAAACGAAAAGAAGGACAAATTGAGAAACAGTACAAAAGTTTGCAGGTAGGAAATAGAGATAACACTTTTCTTTAAATCTAATTTTGAATGGATAAAACCGTGGACAGGAAACTCCACTGAATAACTAAATAATGACTAAATAAAACATGGATTTAAATCAAAAACTGAAGTTGCTCATTTTCAAATGTTCTCAGACTCTTCATTTAGCCCCTTTGACAAATCTCAACAGGCTCTACAGGCCTGGACGTCGTCACTTTATTCTTTCCTCTCCAGCTTCGTCCTGGCTGTTGCTTCAGGTCATTGTGGTGTCCGAGGGGGAGCTGCTGCCCCAGTATCAAGCTGCTGCCAACACCAAACTCCACCAGTAGGAGCCAGTTGTTCTCCAGATGTAGAGCTTTGAGCTTCAGAGTCCTTCACTGCTGTTTGACAAACTCCAAACAGGTTTTTCTCATAAGCCTTTGAGTCAAAGTGGCAGAAAGCCTGATGGATGGAGGCTGCTGAGATGTTCGTCCTCCCAGCAGGTTCTCAGGACCTGGTCGCCTCCCTGACCCAGGACCCTCTGACTTACTTTGGCCTTGTAGGTTTTTCCCAAAGGTTTAAAGTTGTGTTGGACTCTGTGCTGTTGCCCTTTCAGTGACGTTCCCAGTCAGTGACATGCAGTGAATCATCCAACGTCGTCCCCCAAGTTCCTTCAAGCTCCAGGTTCAGTTCATTAAATCCTGCTACTGAGGAGCTGAGACGACAGAACGAGGGTCGTGCAGGCGGAGGATAAACACCAGCCGGAGGCGTTTTTCTCAACCTGGCAACCCTGATATTATTCCAATTAATGACTCGTTACTAATAAAGCATCAGAAAATGATTCAACACTAATAATCTGCGACTAATCATGAAGTTAACATGTACGAGTCAAACTCACACAAATGTGAACAAAGGGAATTACACACTGAACCATGTCAACGCCTATAGAGACTTTCTATATGTGTGTGTGTGTGTGTGTGTGTGTGGGTGGGTGTGGGGTGTGGGGTGGAAAATCAAAACAACACCCAGGGACTGACTGCAGGGCTCACACACACACACACACACACACACACACACACACACACACACACACACACACACACACACACACACACTACACGCTTGGAATGCATTGCCACCCTTGGAGCCTGCATGTGCGCGTCCCCGCCGCCTCTCCATCGGTCTGTGCGCGTCACCGGGTTTGCGTGCGCGCTCCCGGGGAATAAAGGAAAAGAGGAGAATGAAGAGGGGAAAGGAGAGAGAGAGGGAGAGAGAGAGGTAAACCCGTCTTCTTCTTCTTCTACTGCTGCAGTGTCTGATTCTCCCTCCACCACCTTCATCATCACCACCATCATCATCCTCCCTCCCTCCAACCCGTCTGTCTGGGCCCCCTCCTCCTCCTCCTCCCCCTCCTCCATCCCTCTCTCCACCACTGAAGGCATGGCCACATATTACGGCGACAAAAGAGAGAGAGAGAGGGAGAGAGGCAGAGGGTAGAGAGACCTTGACGGAGACAGGAGAGAGAGAGAGAGAGAGAGAGAGAGAGAGAGAGAGAGAGAGAGAGAGAGAGAGAGAGAGAGAGAGAGAGAGGGAAGGAAGGAAGGCGGCTGCAGACTTTCCATCCAGAGAGGAAGAGGAGAGGAGGAGGAAGAGACGGAGGTAGAAGAGTCTCCATCTTCGCCATTCCCAGTATGTTTCTCTCTCTTTATTCTCACATTATTATAGTGACGCGCCTCACGCGCTCTCTGCGCCTCTCTCACGCGCACTGTGTTCTCCTCCGTCATGTTCTCCTCCGTCATGTTCTCCTCTTGTGTTCCTCCGGTGTGTCATTCATGCTTCTGCTGCTTCTCCCTGACTCTGTGTCTATCTCCGCCGCTCTCATCCCTCTGTTGTGTGCCAGTCACGCGCCTGCTCTCAGAACATTTGTGTGTTTGTGTTACTTTGCCGTGTTTCTGTGTATTTGCCATCTTCACATATTTCCCGTCCGTATGATAATAACCCCGCAGTGAGTGTGTTGTGACCTCACGGCCCCTTCAGATCATGTCAGATGATGTCTCTGTACTGTTCCTTCAGGGCGACGTGAACCTGTCTTGTTCAGAATGTACAGGCGGTGGTATGTTGTGATGGGACCAGTGTGTGTGATATGTAATAATCCTGCAGGCTGTCAGTGATCCTGTATTATTGCTCTAATGCCTCCACAGTGAGCTGGAGTGTGTCTGTGCTGCTAATTAGTGTGTCTGCAGTGACCTTATGGCACCTTCTTTATTGAGTGTATCCCCTCCGTGTTCACCGGGACCTTCCTGCAGCTCCTTAGTATTAAAATACACGAATGTAATGTTTCCCTTATGTTAAATTCATTGATTCATGAGCTTGTGTGAGACACTGAAGTAACAGTGTTTCTATCGGAGGGAAACCATCAGTGAAGTGACAATATTGAATGATCAGGAAATTGAATTATAAGATGAACTTTAATGCTTCTCTAGCGCAGTGGTTCCCAAATGAGTCCGTGAGATTCATGAAGGTAAAATGATCCTGATATATGTTGTATATTCTGTGCTGACATGGTGAAAATATTCTCAGTACATGTCTGATATCGTTCTATTTCTCTTTATTGAGAATTGAGAACCTCTGCTCCAGTGAGTGAAAAGACTCTCGTGTACTTTTACCGTCTGAAAGTCTGGAACTGTGAATTTTCCAACATCTCAAAGTAAAAGATTTATCAGGATTTTACTTAGAAATCTAAATGTTAGAACATATATAAATATTCACCTTGGAATTATCATGTGTTTGTGATGTTTTCCAAAAGAAAAGTTCAATTAACTAAATCCACAATCTGTTAATCAACAAATAGTTCTTCTTCAAACATGAACAATGAATTGTATATATCTGTGGACCTGAGGCTTCAGGTAATCACACTGTGCAAGTTACTCTCTGAGTCTGATTGGCTCCAAAGCAGCTGTAATGTTATAAGCTGGTTCTTGTACGTGCTCGTCTTCAACGTCAAACCACTTGTGGTTATTTGGTCGTGTTCCAAGGTTAAACTACAAAGAAATTAAACTACAAACTTTAAACTACGGACAAAAATTCTTCTTAGCTTCTTCGTCCCAAAAAACAAGCATCTGTTATTATGCCTCACATTACATACTTTTTATTTTCCTATTTATCTTAATTTTTTCTGCAGCTGCTTCTGTAGAGATGGTTTTCTTCATAGTGAGAGAATCAGAAGAATGATAAATAATGAAAATGAGCACAGACCTTTTCTTCACACTGAGGCACAAACATCTGAATAAACAAACAAGACGTCCGTTATGTTAGAATAAAGCTTATAAGGCCCAAAAGTTTGAAACCGGATCTACATTCTTCAGATCCTGATTTTTATTTGGATCTGCAACGAATCATAAAGATTGTTTCCCTAAACATGCCATGTCTTCAAGATCCATGAATTATCCTCTGAGAAAGTCACAGTGTTAAAGAAAGTTGGTAAAAACGATCGGCTCAGAAGGGAGAAGTTCCCCGAGGCTCCTGTTTCGGTATTTTACTGTCAGACGTGAAGAAATCCTGTCGTTTGCATCGGAAATTGATCATTTGAATAAGATTCCACAGTTCTCTCAATGTTGAGTCCTGTATTGTGATCAAATAGTCCCTAATCGTTCTACTGCTGTTTACTACTTTATAAACCAGGCTGCCGTTTCCTGAGCGGAGCTGCAGAGCAACACAGAGCGTCCTCGTCTCTGTGTTGCTCTGCAGCCTGACACCAGCTGTGTGACGGAGGAAATTCACCCGTCACAGACCTGAGGAACTTGGTGCAAGGAGGTGGATGAGTCACAGAAGAGCCCATTAAAACTTCACTTTCTCTCACTGTTTTAACTGATTTATGGATCTCGATGACAAAACCCAGGCACGTTCAGGGGACTTATATCTACGAGAAATAGATCTGGTGGATTTATGAGGTTTCATAAAGGTTTCAGATGAGTGACTGGAGTCATTGAGCTTCATGCGGGAAAAGAGTTAAAGAGACTGAATTCAGATCAGATGGTTTCTGATGAAAACGTCCAAGCAGTGAGACCTAGTCTGAACTACCTGTCTGTCTGTCAGCTGTCTGTCTGTCTGTGTCCAGTCCGACTGTCTGTGTCAATCCGTCTGTTCATCCCTCCGTCAGTCTGTCTGTCTGTGGTTTATTAGATCTGAATTGATGCCACGACACCCATCAATCTGATTATCTCTGTGTGATCAATGGAATTCAGCAGCGCACACACACACACACACACACACACACACACACACACACACACACACACACACACACACACACACACACACACACATCTTGAGTAGATTTTATTCTTCATGAAGTCCGTGATTAATGACAAACTTCTAACATTTGCTCGTCAGCTGTGACCGTTGACCTTTGACCTCCTCTCACAACGGGTCCACATTAATGTTGAGCACTATTTGGTCTAATAAGTTAAATTTAACATCACTGCTCCACGTTATCAACATTCACAGACGTCTGCCTCCAATAATATCACTTCACAGCGTTCTTCTCTGGTGTTTGACGGATCGTTGATGGGGACTGTATCGCCACCTACTGGCCCGGCATACTCGTTCGTAGTGGTTTTTGAGTAAAGTGAAGATTTCTTTTCTAAAACGAAGGGCAAGATATCTGCAGCAGTGTAGACGAGACCAGTCAGTATCTTGTTAAATCTCAGAGCTGTTTCTGTTCATAGCGAGAAGCGAGAAAGTAATGACAGAATCTCTCACACACACACACACACACACACACACACACACACACACACACACACACACACACTCTCTAATTCAGAGCGCAGTAACGATTGTTGATCTCTGATGCCACTGACGAGCTGCCTCGGCTGCTTGTTACAGATCATTAAAGCTTCACACCCTGACCACATCCAACCCTCCCGAACTGTCAATCACTCACACCCCCGCCCGCCTGCTCTGCAGCGAGCAGAGGTGAATGATGGGAGGTCGAGAGCAAATCCACAATTACGCTGTGAGAAATGTCTGTTTGGTTGAGACCTAGCGTGAACTGTAATCTGGTGTTAACGCAGATCCAAGATCACGTTGTTAGTATTTGCTGAAGAAACGAGGTGTAACATCATGATTGACAGCTGAGACTGATTTGCGATTGGTCGAGCGCATGTGTCGGCGGCTCCGCACCACGATCTCTGCTGCACAGGCTCCAGATGATTTCTAAAGCACAATGTGCCGGCGTCTGTATGTGAGATAATTTAGCTTCATTTTTAAAGTGAAGATGCAGGATTCTGGAAACGGCCACGCAGACGCCCACGTTCTCTTCCTGATTGGTTCTCATCAGTCACATGACTCGACGACCAGCGGTGAACACAAAGCTAACGCTTCCTGTCAGTAACAGCTCCACCTCGTCGTCGCTCAGAGAAAAGAAATCCCTGCTCGTACTTTTCACCATCACTGTTCCTCCTTCAGAGGAGTTCCTGTTACCAAGCAACTAATTGCAGAGGAGACCATCTACTTCCTGTTTCCATCACATGACCAGTGTACGTGAACGGTCATGTGACGTGAGTTTCCAGGTGTGTTTGTGTGGGCGGAGATTACTGTTGATCTGGAGCTAAAACGACGTGTTGAGGGAGATTGTTTAAACTTGTTATGAACTGTTGAACTCTGTTGAACCTGGTTCTGGTCTTTGAGGACGTTTCCTCTCTGAGACTCTGAAGCTTCATGTTTGTTCCATGTTTCATTTCATCTGTTAGTTCTGGTTTCATGTTGTAATTTGGGGACTAAAGAATTTAGTCTGACATACGTTCGTCCTGTCGTCATCACCTACGTGGGCGGCGACTACCTGCACTTGACTCTGATTGGTTTGTAGACGCCTGTCTGACGTGGGCGTGTTGTCAGGGGGGGGTGGGGGGAATTCTAGTACATGTGAATGGAGGAAATGAATGAAGAGCTTCATCTGGTTGCCATGGTAACATCACAATAGCAGCATCAGCTCCTTCAGGCGCAGTACTTTACAGTACTACAGTACCACAGCACAGTACTACTGTACTCCACAGTAGTACAGCACTTTACACTAGTTCAGATGCACCAAATGACACATTATATTGTTGGAGGTGAAGACTTCTTCTTCTTCTTCTTCTTCTTCTTCTTCTTCTTCTTCTTCTTCTTCTACTGTTTAATTCTGTCTCTACTTCCTGTGATTGGTCCAAAAGTCCAAACTATCCAACAAAGTGTTTTCACTGCAAACCAACAGAACCAGGTTCAGTTTGATCCAGACCCAGAACACCTCTTCTGGTCTGAGGAACCTTTCACACCTGATGTTCAGCTTCACACTGAACTGAAGAGTCTGAAGCTCTGAACACGACTCAGGGCTGAGAAAGGTCAATGTGAATATTTTTACATTTAATAATCTCTTAAATGTCTGAAATAGTGCATTAACATTCATTTGCATTGCATCTGTCAATATTCCCAGTTAATACCAGCAGCTGAACGTTCCTGCAGAGATGTCACATGCATGTCTGTTCTCAAACTGCTGCATGAGGAGCAGATGTGTAAAAATACATCCACTCTTCCATCAACACGTAATTATCAAACAATCAAACTGTCACCGGAGGAAAATCAGGTCATTGACACGCGTGTAAAGACTCAGAGGCGTCAGGTGACAGATGACATGTTTATATCATCGTGATAAAACTGATGTGATGACTCACAGACTCCAGCCGTCCCTCACTGACTCTGGCTTCTCTTTAAGTTTTGAGGGACCTTCAACCAGGTGACTTCACTGTGCTGCTGCTGTTGCTCCATCAACCGTAACGGACGTTTCCACCTGCGCTTCAGACTGTGAGTGTTCGCAGGTACTCTCGTTAGACGAGCTCCTGTTATGAAGCTAATGTTGTCTGACAGAGGGAAGTCTGAGGGCTGAGGAGGACTTCATCCCCTCTGAAGTGCTGACGTGACACCACCGACCCGGTCGACGAGTGTCGGGGGGGGGGGTTTAAAGGGTGAACATGAAGCGTGCACTCGTGACCTGCAGGAGAATCTGACATCACAGAGTCACTTCGTTCTCCAGGTTGAAAACTTCAAGACCAAAAACAGTCAATCACAAAGTAATTTAAATTTTTTTGGGCCAAAAAACTAAATTAAATTCTTGTTTTTTTTATTTGAATTTTTCCAGATTCACTTGGCAATTAAAATATGTGCTTTAAAAGCAAACTAACAGAAAATGAATTCGTAGAGTTGGTTATAAAAGACGAGACCAAAAATATTAAAGAGCTAAAAAACTTCCGAGAACATTTCCTGAGTTCTTTCATGTCCCATCCTTCCAACTTTCATGCAAATCCGTGTTGTACTTTTTGAACCTGCTGTCGAACAACCAGCTCCCGTTGGCTTCCATTATAATTGATTGTGCTTGTGTGTGACTCCCGTTGACTCCCACTGTAACTCCATCGATCCGGTTTGTTGCATCTCGCTGTTCACACGTCTGAATTTTTGTGGCGCTCGTACCTGCAGGTCAGTCAGCCGCTGCTGCTCAGGCTCTCCCCGTGTTTGGTCAGGGGTTAATTGATGCGGCTAATCACCCGATCAGGCCAGTCTCCATGGAAACCAGGAGTGGGGCTGTTGTACGGGAGGGAGGGAGGGAGGGAGCTGCTGCAGAACAGTGTGTGCTCCAGTGTGTCACAGTCAAATTAAAGGTCCATGAATAAGTCTAAGAAGAGTATTATTATTATTTTGCTTATGATACAAGGTGAAATGGGTTATTGGTGTATTATTTATATTATTTGTTATTTATGTGTGATCATATTAATTTGGCAGGAAGTACAGTAGGTCACATGGAATACAGACGGGGGGGGAGGGTTATAGTTTATATGAGCACCACATTTCCTGTGTATGGGGGGGAGAGAGGGAGAGTGGGGACGGGGATCCCTGTGATTGTTTTAATGTCGATCGTCTTTCTTTTTTTAATAAAAGTCGAAACGCATTTCAGTGATTTTTCGATTTCTGCGTCAGAGCTCAGCGACTCGTTTGTTTCTCAGTGTACAGTTTAAATTTGTTTGCACCTACGGATATTTTCAGTGGTGGAAGAATTAACAATATTCAAATTCAATGAATATTCATTCATTGAATATTATTCAATACTGAAATGTTGCACTAGTACATGTGAAAATATTTGATTTGTTAGCTTATTGTGCAGACACGTGGTTTATTACCTATAGATATATATTGGTATATTATTTGATTTATTATTAATGCATTTCCATGTAATTTGTCTATATGACATGTGTGGTATATATTGGTCTCATTCTATCTATACGTGTGTCAGGCTGTTGAATCAGTTAATTGTATTTTACAGTTTTAGTTGTACCTCATATACACCAAAATTATTAAGCATACGCAGGTTGCTAAAAAAAGCTATAAAAGGCGATTGACTGCTTTTCCACTGGAGGAGTTTTTTTCCTTCCTGTGGTGAGTCGACCTGAACGCACCAGAAACTGAGAAGCTCTGTCACTTCGCTGTCTTCCAGGGGCGGATCGAGAATCTTTCTAAATTAGGAGGCAAAATTCCTGGTTCAGTGTCGGCTCGAAACAAAGCTACACATCATCGAATACACTCTGAGAATAGTTCATTGTTCAACCACAAAATATCACAAACTCTGGAGCCATGAGACGTGTGTTGCTTATGTTGAGCTTCATGTGTCCATAATAACACAAACGTGGTGTTGACATACAGACAGACACTGTGTGTGTGTGTGTGTGTGTGTGTGTGTGTGTGTGTGTTGTTTGGTTTGTGCGCTGCAGTGTCACATCACACACACCAGATGTTTCTGTTTGTTCGGTTTGATAAAAATCCTCTGCTGTAATAATACGCTGAGCTGCTGTCTGGCTCTGCCGCAAACACACACTCACCTGGCTGCTGTCTGTGTGTGTCTGTGTGTGTGTCTTGTTTGGGCTCACAAACATTTGCCTGTGAGTGTTGTCCTCCTGTTGTTGGGTCATTTTTCGCTTTTGTCTCCAGATGTGAAGTAAATCTTTTCACATTGTCTTTTTCTTAATTTGTCGTGAGTTACTGTGTCGACTCGCTTGTGTTGTTGTGTTGTTGGTTTAAAGACACAATCACTGTGGCAGCTCCACACGTCTCTTTTTTTCAAAGCACCTCTGTGCAGATGTTGTGTCCTGGATGTTGCCACACGCTGTGAGAGCATCAGTCGGCTCAGCTAATGCCACAAAACCACTCGGCCTCTGTCGACTGTAGAAATGATTACTTCTGTCCGTCAGGAGCAAAAGAGCAGGGACGAGGTCAGTGTGGACGGACGGGTTAACAAAATGTCTGACTGCGATTAGCTTCTTGTTTCATTCCAACAGTCAGAGTTAGTTTCTTTTCAACGTGACCAGCAGTCGTTTCCTTTCGTTTAACCATGTGGTTATTGTGGTAACCATGGTGATCAAAATTCACTAATCTCAGACGGACATGTGTCATGGACCAATTAAATATAATTTGGAGGACGTGTTGCTGTGGAAACAACTTGTGATGACGCACCGTGACGTCACCAGTGGTTTGTGAGCTGCTGTTTTGAGGCTAAGACTTTGACATTTTGTCCAGCGACATTTTTTTTTATTTTTAAACCAGAAGTAGCCATATTTGGAGGAGCGGGGGGGTGGAGCCTGACCGAGAGCTCCGGGACACGCCCACTTACATCTTCCACCTGCACCCATTGGACGGTACTAGCTGCCAATCACACTGTGGTATCCACCCCCCTACACATCCTACACTAAATGAACATCAGCTGTTTGAAGAAGACTTGAAACTAGAGACTGAGACATTTTGTCATTGACCTCTATAGAAACTACCAGTGAAGTCGCCCCCTGCTGGTCAGAGAACGAACACTTGGATTTCCCTTTGGAACGCCCTCTGCTGGTGATTGGCTGGACACATTGCGAAACCCTTTGTTTTCTATGTGCAGAAGCGGAGCTGTGTATGAACACCAGGATGGACAATTAGCACGAATTAAGAAGAAGAGAATTTGATCTGCCTTCGAGGCATTTTTAAGAACATGTAACCATAGCAACAGAACCACTGCTTCAGGCTCTGTTACCTGGTCGGTGAAACTTACCTGAACATGAGGGAACTGGACTTTAAACATGGAGGCGCATTCAAACACAGCCTCTTGATAATATAATGATCAGTTAGAGAAGAATGATTGTTGTTTTTTAAGTCATTTCTGTGAGGTGCCGTGTTGTCTTTGACCTACAGGGGGCGCAGCAGCCTCCTGCAGATCTGTTGAAATGGTAGAAATGACACAGGTACAGAGTGTACATTTCTGGAGCTCAGTGGGTGAACGTCTGCTGCTCTGTGTGTGTGCAGTGTGTGTGAGTGTGTGTGCAGTGTGTGTGAGTGTGTGTGTGCAGTGTGTGTGAGTGTGTGTGTGCAGTGTGTGAGTGTGTGTGGCTCAGTATAGGAGAGCTCTGCATCATATTGTACCAGACAGACAAAGTGTCGGGCTGAATACTAAACAGCAGGAAGCTCTTCTTCACACAGCGCTAATCCAGCCATATAGGACACTGTGGTTTTTAAATGTTGCTTTAATGAGACAGATTGGCTTTTTACAACATTCAAATAAATAACAAAATCTTCTGGGAAAAAAAGTTTGAAAAACCAGCACAGTCGTCAATTACCTGATTCATTCCTGAGCTCTGAGACCAAATTTGAATCTTCGTTAAAGGAATGAATATTTTTTTTAATTCTCATTTGAATGGTCTCATTTTCCCAAAATTCCTAATTTCCTGACTTTGGAAAATGTCCTCCAGTCCCTAAACTGTCCTCATTCGTCCTCACTGTACACGAGGTCCCGTTCCTCACTGTGAGTGACGATCCAAAATGTCCTCACACTCGAGGTCTAGAACTGAAAGTGGTCCTCACAGAGATGGAAACACAGCAGACACACACACAGGCACGCAGAGGCAGAGCAAGGACACAGCCTATATGGAAACACACTCATGAACACACACACACACATGTACACACTGCAGCACACACACACACACAAACATGTACACACTGCAGCACACACATACATGTACACACTGCAGCACACACACACACTGCAGCACACACATACATGTACACACTGCAGCACACACACACACACACATGTACACACTGCAGCACACACACACATTCTCAGCCCACTCAGTCGTATAGTTTCCAGGGAGGCGGAGGCTTTTTTTCTCGGCTGCGGGAGGGGGGGGCTGTTTGATGTAGGGTGCGTTGGAGCACGCTCGGTGGAGTGGCGGCCTCAGATGCACCCGGCCTCGGTAGGCTGTGGAAACATAATGGGAGTCGGCTGAGAGTTCAGGCGAGGCTGTCCAGAATTTACATTTATATTAACGCTGCAAACCCCCCGAGCTGCACTGCAGCCGAGCGGAGAGGAGCGCGCGGCGCCGCTGTGTTCACATCTTCATCATCAAACTGTTGTTTCACTGTTGTCCTACCGCCTTTCATGTTGCTGTCTGTGTGAGACGCTCACAGCCGGAGCCCGTGGAGTTCGGCTGTGATTGTTTCAGCTCAAAGGGAGAGTTGAGTGTTATTTACAGTTTGGAGAGAGTGACAACATGCTTTAGTTTAGTTTGGATGCAAGTTGTGTTTGGGTAGATTTGCATCATATACAACATAAATCACATATAAGAGTGTTGCAGTGATTCTAAATTCACTGCATCACATCTAAATATCAGGAGTTTCTGAAATCTCTGCTGTGGCTGGATTTCATTTCTTTGTTCCTAATATTGTTAATAATCCTCAACATCTCCTGGAGAAATGATCAATACTAAGTTTGTGTCAGATTTTTAGATACTACAATACCCACGATGACCTTCAGCTGCTGTTGCTATGGAGAAGAAACCAGACAGAGGAACGAATCAGAACCGAAGGAAACTCACAAGACTTCGTCACGACAGTTGGCATCGAAACTAAAGTGTGAACTCGAGTGACGCGGAATCTGAAACTGAGACGATTCAAACTGCTGAATATTGAAACAGCGTTTATTCAGCTCTGTGATCGAATGCTTCCAATGAGGAAGAGTAGTAGTAATAATACTACAAGAATAGTAATGGTTCCAAAAATAGAAATCTGGTAATTGATGATCCCTTTGTCAGTGCACTGTAGCTCTTTATCCCTTTCAAAATAAAGCAATGCAGAGTTCATCTCCAGTGCAATAGAAAAGGTCTGTGAATGAACGTTTTCTTCCAGGAAGGATAAAGAATTTCTTTTACCAGTGTTGGTCTCATTAAGCTTCATTCTCAGGTCATGTTGTGGGTCGTTGAAATGTGTTTAACTGTGACACCTCTCTGGAGAGACACCTAATCGACAGAAGTAAATAAATGTCACATTTGTAAATATCAGTTCTAAATGTGTTAATGCTTTTTGTCGGGAGCCTCTTGAGTGTTTAAATGTCGTGAGCAAGAGGTTTGATTCCGACTCGTTTTGTTTGTGCAGATCATGACTTTGGAAGACGACGTCTGAAACTGTGTTTGGTTCAAAGACTCTTCGGCTTCCAGACCAGAAACAGATTGAGGTGGTTCCACGCTGAGCTCCGACCAGGTACACCGTCACTGCAGGTGACCTCTGTTTGCATGAATCCCATTCACTCACGTTCATTGGTTTCACATTAGCTACGTCTTTAAAACAATTTCAGTGCAGCTCTACCTGGTAAATGGTAGTTTGCTAAGTCCTAGCTAAATGCTGTTAGCATTCATGATTGACCTGTTTAAAGTGGTTGTGGCAGCTCGTTGTCGGGTGTGGCTGCAGGTTGTGATAATTCTGACTCTCAGGAAAATTACCTGGTTTTCAGTAGGTGGTTGCTAAGCAGTACTAGGTTATTCAAATCGGTTGCTAAGTGGCAGCTGGTTGGTTTCCGTCATTAGTCGTAATGTTGTTAGTTGCTAAGCGACAGCTAGTTTGTTGCCATGTAGTCGTTGCATTGTTGCTAAGTGGTGTAAAGTTGACACGGTTTTATGCTACGAACAAAAAAACGTTCTCTTCAGCCACAGGTTGATTTGTGTTTTCCAGATGGAGGCGAATGCTGCAGATAAACGCCATCGAACACGATCCAAAGGAGTTCGAGGTACGAGTATATTCTTAATTCCTGTTCAAGTAAACTAGCTTAACTCGTGCTAACTGTATGGTTAGGGTCTGTTGACAATAACTAATCAAACAACAATAAACTGACATCCAGTCTATTTGTCCATGTGTGTATAGTCCGAACCCTTTGCTAAGTTGAAGTAGGTTATGAATTAACTGTGAACGTAGAACACGTGTTAGTTATTATCGGCTGAGGACGTTAATCTTTTTGTTGCGTCTGCCTGCAGCTGCTGTGGAGGCCGTGACACCGGAGTTATTCAGGTGGGTGAACCTCCACTGACCCTCACTCATCATTCTATTCATCTGCTGTTGTTGCGTTTTGGATAAAAAATGATGCTGAGTCACTTTTCCTTAACATGTCTCGTTAAGGAGTAAAGATCCATCCATCAGTAGCTAAACTGCCCGTCCACACACTCTGGATAGAAAGACGTCTATTTAGAGACAAACATTCACACCTACGGATCAGTAAGTTCAAATCCACCTCAGCTGCATGTGTTGGACTCTGGGAAGACAACAGACACTGAAAGGCCCTGGTCCATCATCGGTTTGAACCCAGAAACTTCTTGCTGCTAACCACTGACCCACCGTGCCGCACCCAGTAAACATACAGACAGTAGCTGTCACGACACATGACACCACTGCCTCAGAATAACAGATGATTTGCAGATGATGTAATTATGTTTGCCTCCGTGGTGAATTCCCTCGTTCGTTAGAGATTAACTGGTGGATCACCGCAGCACCTGCAACCACGTGGAGGCTGCAACCGGGTTTCTGAGGGAATGAATTCAAAAAGTTAAAATCACGACATTGTGAGATACAAGTGGGTCAGCAGTGTGTTGTGTTAATGTGTCGCCCTGTTGTGTTATACATGAGCAGATTGGACCGTGACGGTAACAGGACTGGAGACAGTGTGGATTATCCCTGCTACCTGTGTGTGTGTGTGTGTGTGTGTGTGTGTGTGTGTGTGTGTGTGCGCGAAGGGGAACGTTTCTGCTTCACTTAATCTCATTTAGTAAAACTGACAAATATTGGTGTGTGCAGCAGATTATGTTTGAACCCGGTTTGATCCAGGTCAGCACTTTACTGTAAACAACATGTCCCGACTGCACCGAGTGAGCTTTGAGCGGGGGAGCAGCAAAATCTCCCTGGATTTAGATGTGATGCCAGGAGCCGTGCACACGGACAGAGAATCTTTGAAGTTCCCGTTAATGACAGACATGACTCTGAGTGTAAATACTGTGAGACTCTCATTAAGTCACGAGAAATCTCTGAATATCTTCATCATTTTTATTTATTTCATCACAGTCACCGACTAATCCGACTAATCTTCAAGGATTAACATGTACAAATTAATTTGTGATTGTGGTGTGATGTGGCAGATTTGGGTTAAAAAAAACATGTGGCTGTGATATTAAAAGTCTTCCACGACTTCATTTGAATTGCTAAATAAACACATCACATCAGTGGGAGTCAGAGCTGCAGCTGCTGCATCACAGCTCTGAATTTTAACTTTAACTGCAGGATGATGGTAAATGAATCTTCCTGCCAGCCAGGCTGACTAATGAGCACAACTAATGAGCCTCATGCAATTTACTCCAGGACGAGTCCTAAAGTTTTTTGTTGACACTTTTCGTCTTGCTGGATCGGGACAATTCCTGATCCACATCCCATGTGTGCTGTTTACGTTTCTGACGGAGGAGCAGCAGCAGCTTGATAACGTGATGTCTCGTTAAAACTCAACAGAATAAAGGGAACTGAGAAGGTGGCGTCTAGAAGATGCTGATTAAAAAACAGAGTGCTCTTAAATAACAGAACATGCGTTGGTTGATATTCTGTGTTTCTGTTGCTGTCAGCAAATCCAAATGAAAAGATCATACCCAGCAGCTTTAGTCGTCTCTAAATACTTTTGGATTTCTCTGCCCTGTCTGTGGCTCTCAGCTCCGAACCAGCGGGGACATGAATCTTTCAAAATAACGGCTCAGAAATGTTGTTTTAATGTTTTCCTCACGCATCCGTCAGCAGGAGGAGACGACACGCTTGTTGAGGAACTTTTTTAACTTAAAGTTTCATCCTATAGGCCGATAACCAGCATTTAGAATATAAACTTTAAATCTGCTGAACTAAAATAAAACACAAGAAACAAATTCAATATTTGAAGGTTTTTATATTTCGTTTTGAGGGTGATTTTAAGGCAGCGTGATGCATTGTGGGAATTGGATCATGATTGGACAGTGTGTGTGACATTGTTCCGTGGGAGTTGAGACGCACTCACACACACGAGCTGGAATCAATAAGGCAACACAGATTGATGAGCTTCCTCACCTTGAACAAAACCTCTCCTGCTCTTCCTCCTCTTTTTCACCACTCGTCCTCCACCTCCATTTCTCTCCTGCTCCTCCTCCTCCTGTCCTTCCTCTTCTCTTCTTCTCCTTTCGACTCTTTTTTTCCCCCCACTTCTTCCTCTTCCATCTCATTTCCTCATGCTGCTTTTATATCTTCTCCTCCTCTTCCTCCTCCAACTCTTTGTAATTTACCTTACTCATCTTCCTCCTCCTGATTCTCCTTCCGTGCTTCTCACTTTTGCACAATTTTCCTCACCATTATCCAGTTCTTTCTTGATTCTCTTCCTCCTTTACATTCCTCCACTTTTCTTCCTCCTCCTTCCTCTTCCTGCCTACTCCTCCTTTTTGCTCTCCTCCCCCTCCTCCTCCTCTCTGCACTCGTGATGGTAAACCTTCACCTCCGTCTTCGTGCGGCTCCATTTTTATCCCGCAGTGAGAGCGAGTATAAATCAGGTGCTGTTGGGTGGAGGGTGGGTGGAGCTCTGCAGCGTGGGGTCAGAGGTCGTGGGTGTGGAGTCCCTGAAGCCAAGCGGTGTGCGTTGGCTGGCGGTCTGCGTGTCTTCAGGTCAGAGCGGCCTGAAAGCTGCAGTAGCGTGACTCAGAGCTCTGGAGAGTTCTGCTGTCGACCGCAGCCACGATACGGAAAAAAACATTCAGCGGGAAAGAAGCAGCTGAATGAGACTCGGCTCTTCTCATCTAACCCCGGACTGAACCAAGCCCGGGTTAGGTCAATCCTGTTTCAATCCAATTCATATTTATTTATAATGTGGATTATTAGACCAGCTCCTGGGCCAGAGCCTCCATATGAAGGGACTGTTAATATTTGTTGTTTAAAAAGTCGGTTCAAAGACACAAAACAACAAAAAGAGACAAACAATTACCACAAAGTGATTTAAAAACTCAGACAAAATAACAAGAAACACATATAATGACCACAAAGAGGAAAAATGAACCAGAAAAACACACAAAGCAAGGACAGACACAACTTCAAAGAGTCATTTATCATATGTCTTACTTTGTGTTCTCCCCTCCTCAGCTGTCCCACCCCGGGCTGTGATGGCAGTGGACACGTCAGCGGCAAGTACGCCCGACACCGCAGGTACGAGCTGCTCAAACACTGGCTGTTTAAACTTCTCGTGTTTTCAGGAGGTGGGCGCCACAATTCAATTTATTGAAAACAATTCTAAAAGTCAGAAGAAAATAACTTTGTCTTTTGTTCCAAGAAGTGATTTAGTACGACGCAGAAAAAGTGAAGCAGAAGCCTGAGGAGGTTTTAGGTTGGACACTGTAAAAAAGGATGCATGCAAAATTCTGAGGTATTAAAAAACTTGTGTTAATAGCTGAAGCACATTTCTTTTAAAGTGAAATTCTGTGAAAATGTGCTATTTTAAATTTCAGATTTTAGACATTCAGATCTTTGCATTTATTTCAACAACTTTTATTTTGAAAAACTAAAATAAGAGCCTTTAAAAGTGTGCGTTGGAGCAATTCCCCAAAATGTTTTTCTTGGGGAAACTTAAAAATCCTTCAAACCCTGGATTTCTCCGCCTTGCTGATTTTCTTACAGACTCTGACGCAATATGTCTAATTTAAAATCTTTATAGGTGTAAAATTTATAAATTAACAACTTAAAATGTATTATATTTTATAATTTGTATGTCTTAAACAGCATTAGAGAAATACATTTCACAGTATGAATGAAATGAAAACTAAAACATGGGAGAACATTGAAAATAAATGTGATGTAAAACATATTTCGTGAAGGGGTTCAGTCAGTAGGTTGCACTCAAAAGGCTCAGAAACCGAAGTGCAGCGATAATAAACAAGCTCGCGTCGCGGTTTCAAAACCTCCTCAATCGGCAGCTCGTTGCCTCCGGTCAGGAGCTCCGGCGCTCTGTCACAGGGCCGCAGATAGAAAAACCAATCAGGCCGAGCGCGGGGCTGTGAAGTCCCCGGGTCACACTGACCGATGGCCGTCCGCTCCGCAGCCGTGCAGCCCTTCAGGCGGCAGGACGGATGGTTCCTGCCTCAGATCTCTGTCGCTTCAGGAGACGCTGAAACTGTGAATTACCAACAAACTTTGAGGGGGCCGCTGCACAATGTGACCCCACGATGAGTCACGGTTGTTTTAACATCTTTATTCTCTGCAGGAAAAGTGAGATTATTGTGAAATAAGCACCTTGAGAGTCTTATTTATTCAGTACAGAACAAAACGTATGATGCCTGCATTTGCTGTCAATGTAAACACGTTGGTCCAGTTCTCTCCTGACATGAGTGGAACAATGTAAACCAACATAACATTGCATTTTTCTGCACAAATCCTGGTACATTTTTTATAAAACAGGTGAAATATATATCAAATCAAGTGTAGTATGGCAACGTTGAAGCAGAAGTGGACCACGGAGGTTTTAACTCAAAGCAAAATAACAGTTGAAGGCTGAATATGAGGCTGTGGAGGAGGAAATAAAGTATTTTTCATTATTAAGGTAGAAAAAAAACATCCATTTAAACATCCATTATGAAATCAAAGCGCTTGTTGAGATGTTTTGAGGTTATTTAGAAATATCTCCATGGTATTGTTTCCACCGTAGAGGATTGTGTGTGTGTGGGAGGCTGCGTGAAGAGGTTGCACAGCTCAGGACAGCGGTGGTTTGATGCCCGAGGTAACGGAGAGATAATGAGAAGGGGCAGGATGGCGAATCACTGGCAGAGCAGACTGATGCTGCTGCGAAGGGCACAGAGCTTCCCCGGGAAAATTCAGCGTCAGGCACGAGGAGAGCCAAACTCCGAAAATAAGAGCTCAACATCCACGAGAAACAAAAAAAAATCACACTTTCTTATAAATAATCTGATGGAAACGATTGTTTGAGCGAAAGGAACGAGATTTGATTTTAAAACCGTCTCACACCCTAAATGATGTTCACACTTAAAATGTGTCTGTCTGAGCAATTTAAGGACTTGAGAGAGAGAGAGAGAGAGAGAGAGAGAGAGAGAGAGAGAGAGAGAGAGAGAGAGAGAGAGAGGTAGACTGTGTGATGGTCGCTCTCTGGAGAAACGTTGGATGAATTACTTAATCAGTTAATCATCAGCTGATCACACGCCACTCAATCGTCTGATTTTGAAAAAAAAAAAACACAGCGCGGAGGGAGAACACAGCTTTTGCTAATTTGTTTCCTGTCTGATTTCTTGGTGTTATTTATTTTTCCGTCTTTCCGCTGAATGCTAATAAGACTCTACTGGTTGGGAAGTCCCCCCTGACTCCACATGAGTCAACCATATCCGAAAAAAACCTTTGCTGAGAATTTAATTTTACATTTCATAAGCGTCTTCCCCAGAGTCGGATGAAAAGACGGATGTCGGTTTCATCCTCGTTGCTTCAAGAACAGAGAGGTCCAGAATGTGTTTAGCCCATCTTTGCATTCATGGTAATGTGAGAACTGTCAGTCGGGCTTTGTTAACACAGACGGAAATTCTCCTTCAAAGAAACTCCACTGCCGTCGGTATTCAAATGACTTCTGTGATTATTTGTTTGGCTTCAAATGTTGACACAAAACTCCGGCGCTGCTCCAGGGGCGTAGAATCCCGGCAAGACACTAACGAGACCCACTAATGCTAACTGAAGCTAACCTGCTAAATAGACAGCCGACAAATGGCAACACTCAAAGTTTCCAGATTTGAATTTGGTTCGTGTTCAGTATTGATTCTTCGAAAAAAAGCTCCAGTTTTGAAGGCGAATCCTAATTTGAGAAAAGCAAAATAGTTTTTAACCTCGGGATGTTTCCAGTTGTTGAGAACACATGAGCATCAGTGGGCAGCGGCCGCAGGTTCAGTTCCCATGCCCCCCCCCATCCCATTCTTCTGCCGTCCTCTCAATAAAGATAAACTTGAAATAAATAAATAAAAATAGCAATGCACATTCCTAAGACTGTATTACTTCTTGTTAGAGTCAAACAATACAGTCAGTTTATTTGATACAAAATTAGTCAGTCTAGTTTTTCATAATAGTACAACTTTATTCTTGTAACATTATGACTTAATTCCCATCAAATTACTTCTTTTCTCGTAATATTGTGATATAATATGACTTTATTATGACCTTATTCTGTAAATCTCAGTTTTTGCCCCTTTAAGTTGGCCTTGTAACTCGTCTCAGAATCCCTCGTGCACACGCATGCAGTCTGAATCCCTCGTGGGAAATTCAGATTCGGCTTCTTCTTTTTACTGGGATTTGTTGACAATAAGAAAAGTATCGTAACTTTATCTTCGTATCTTGATTTATTCCTGAGAGCCAATCACAACATTCCTCCACATCACGGCTCAGTGCTGCCATCAACGCCAATGAATGAGTTTGGAGAAGGGGGGGGGGGGGGGGGGGGGGGGGGGGGGGGGGGGTGAGGATTAAAGCCTCTTTCTCTCTCTGTACTCCCCCCCCTGCCCCCGCCCTCCTTTCTTTCTTCCTCCCCTACCTTTCTTTGTCTTTCTCTCTTTCACTTTACATCTCCCTCTCTCTCTCTCCCTCTCTCTCTCTCTCTCTGGAGGATGTCACCATGGCGACAGCACCGAGTGGATGCTGCAGTATGAGGACCAGGAGGGATGCAGCCTGTCTCCCATGGCAACCGCTAGTATAGGATGTGAACATTGGTTCGGTTCGCCCACATTACCCCCCCTCCCCCCTCCTTCCTTGTATCACTGCCACCATCCAGTGTCGCATATATATATATATATATATATATATATATATATATATATATATATATATATATATATATATATATATATATATATACCTGTATACCCCTCGGTTAGTAAAAAAAGCATTGCCATGGCGATGAATGTTGGTACATGCCGTTGCCGGGAGCAATGATCCTACCTAACCTCACATATCTAGATGTAATTATCACGATGCTATTTCCGTCGCCTTGTTCACATTCTTCATTGTCACAAAGTGTAAATATTAAAACTTTTGACTTTGTAAACAACTTGACGGATCAAACCCAAGAGAAATTCCACCTACGTCCATTAAAAAAGAAGTGGATATTTATTTAGATATGAGGAAACTTCTGTGCTCGATTATGGATTTAACACCGGAGGATTTTAAAACAGACAAGAGTTGACCTCAGCTGTAAATTAGGTTTTCCTCGTTGATTAATAATGTCCACTCACGTACTGAAGCCTTCAAGCTGTTGTGGCTAACAGTGGGTTAACTAAACAGTTTTATATAAACGGACTCAAAGTGACTTGCTAGCTGAGCAATATTAATGCTACCAACATCCCATAATGCAACTCTGCAGAAGCAGGTGTCAAGTGGTCTTCTTTTAAAAAATCTAACAAAAACCTAAATGTGTTTGTCTTCCTGTTTATTCTGTACATTGGAATCAGTTGATCTTTATATTGATAGATTATCGATCGACTGTAATTAATCTTAATGCATCAAATCAAACTGCAGCAGATCAGTTTAAGAGAAAATGTGATGATAGAACTGCCCCCCCCCCCCTCTCTCTCTCTTTCCCTGCACATAATTACCATGCCTGGTCTCTCGCCCTTGTCTGCCGCGTTCCCTCGTTTCTGATCTGCTTTAATTACTACCGGAATTTTAATTGGCGGGAGACAGCAAGGTGGCTGAGGTCACTCTCTCTCTCTCTCTCTCTCTCTCACACACACACACATTCAATACACACACAAATACAGTACACACACACACACTCGCACACACAGGCAAGCTGGCAGTCTGACAACTTATTGGGTAAAACTGGGGGGATCATTTGAGGTAAAATGCGTGTGTGTGTCTCTCTCTCTCTGTGTGTGTGTTTGTGTGTGTGCGTGTGCGTGTGTGTGTCTCTCTCTCTCTGTGTGTGTGTTTGTGTGTGTGTGTGTGTCTCTCTCTCTCTGTGTGTGTGTTTGTGTGCGTGTGTGTGTCTCTCTCTCTCTGTGTGTGTGTTTGTGTGCGTGTGTGTGTCTCTCTCTCTGTGTGTGTGTTTGTGTGTGTGCGTGTGTATTGGGAAGGAATATTGCTGCAGTGCTGTGTGGTGAATGAATTGGATTTAATCGCAGTTTCTCTTCAAACAAAGCTTTGTTGGCATTTCTGACATTTCAGGTTTCTGCAAACATCAAACATATTAATGTAATAATACCTTAATTGGATTATAGGGAATTGAATATATATCTTTTTATGGAGAAACACTGAAACATGGAAGACAATGATGAAAGGAGGTGAAAACGATGCATCAATCTGAAGCAGAGACGATCTCATTGAATTTACTTTGCTATTATTAATATAAGAATATGATAATGATATAAATGATTTTAGGGAGAAAGTACTGGATGTACGACTTATTATTCAGTCTGTCAGGTGGAGCTGAATATGTGGAAAATGTGGTGAAAGATTTTTTTTTTATTATTTCAGTGATGTGAAATGGATAAAGAGTGACACGATGTCCTTTGGAGTTCCACAGGGGTTAATCCTAGGTCCTCTGTTATTGTCATTCCACGTGGGTCACATTTAGTTGGAGCTTTTTGTGAAGACGCTGATGATGGTCAACTATATCATGCTGTGTAATTCCTGCAGTGATGGTAAATAGTCTCGTACTTTAACACGTGCATCAGATTGGAGGTTTTGCCCTGAAGCTAAATGCTTTCAAACTCGCACACTGTGACAAAAAGCTAATGAATATCATCGTATCAAAGAGATAACAACGTTTAAAGGGATTTATATTTTGTGGAATTTGTTTGTTGATTGATAAAAGAAAAAGTTGAGTTTGAAGGTTTTTCATGCTTTAATCTGCAGGTTTGGTTTTATTCTGAAAAGCAGCGTCACCTCCTCCGATTCATCCTCAAGCACCAAACAAGTGCTTTCATATGGAAATGGACTAATTGATTTCGTAAAATCCACATTAAAGCCGTGTATAATTGTGCTTGCTGTTTTGGAGCAATTAAAGCAGAATTTTGCCAACAGTTAATGACTATTATGGGATTTGCGTAATTGAGGCCCCGGTTGAATAAGCTTTGGGGTTTTTATGTCAGCGGCTGATTCTCCTCCTCAGTGAGAGCGAGTGTAAAAATCCTCTTTGGGTTTTAACATGTGAACCACAAGCACGTTGACCTCTGACCTCTGACCACCCGACCCTCGTGATAATGATGTTGGCCCCTGACGGTCGACTCTCAAACTATTCTCTGCTCATCTCTTGGAACTAGAAACCGACTCCGAATCCGAATGACGTGAAATGTGTTTGTTTGAACCTTCATACGTTTTCATGCTGATAGAAACAACTGAGTCAAATGTCATGTATGCTCACTTTATATATTTTTACTGTTTTGTGATTTATTAGATATTTATGTTGAGATATTAACAATAATCCTCTTTGTTTTAATTGTGAGCACAAGACAATGACCTTGGAGATTCTTACTTCATTTTCTTACTGCCTAAAATGTGATGTTTCAATTTTCTCCTCTATTTCAACAAGACTGTTTCAGCCAATCACATTATGACACTAAATGAGGTTTAGTAGTTTTCTTATGAAACCATATTTAATCCAGATTTTTATTTGTATCTGCACCAAATTACACTTTTTAAAAAATCAAGATCCATGAATTATTCTCTAAGAAATCAAAAAAAAATTGTAAAGAATCTCACAATGTTAGAGAAAGTAAAAAAATGTATAAATCCATGATCCGCCCCCGATTCAGATCTACACTAGAATCTAAAGAGTTCTTCTCTGACCCAAACCGCACCCTTCCATCAAGGTTCATGGAAAGACGTTCTGGATTTTGTTCTGTTATCTTGCTGACAAACAAATACAGATGAACCCGTCCTTAGCAGAGGTAATGACTACGTGGCTTCACGTTGGCTGATTGCTCCATTGTCTCCCTGAAAACACCCAGATTGTGTTTTTCATGCCGGCTCCGAACCTCACAGCACATAGCTTTACTGTTTACATGATTAAAAACTCAGACAGCTGTTGGTTTACCACAGCCTCCAGTCTCCTGTGGATTTTATGTCTCCAGTCTGGATTCATCCAAGTATCAATGGGTCTGCGCTGCTCCTTCCCTTTTCCACTGACAAATAAAATGGCTCAAATCAGGGGCAGCACTTTCAACTCCATTGAAACGATGGGGGAAATGTGCACAGCAGTCCATGTAAATAATTTAATACAACATTTTTTTCAGTTTTGTGAAAAAAAAATGTGCTTGTAAAAAAGACCTTAAGACTTAATGCAATCTTTGCAGCTTGAAGTGAACGAGACGTCCCACTGTGACTCTTTAATATTCATACTGGGACTCGTGTTTCTCTCTCTGGGACAATTTCACATGTGACATTGGTAGACAAGCCCTGACTGTTTGAACCTGTTTTTTTTAATACTGGCATTTCCTCACTGTGGTGTTAAGGTGGAAATACTCAAAATATGTATTTTATATATCTACTAAAAAGACCTTTAGACTTAATGCAATCTTTGCTTCAAGGGAACAAGACGTTCTGCTGTGTCTCCTTTAATATTCACATTGGGACTCATGTTTCTCTCTCTGGGACAATTTCACATGTGACATTGGTAGAATTGCTCTGAAGTTGTTTGAGGACATTACAGAAAAGTAATATTCACAAATTTCTTGGATAAACAACCAAAATAGTGTAAAACTGTAACACACAGCATATAAAGTATAAAGACAAATTCCATGTCACAGTGAAATGATCATAATTAGACAATCTGAGTTGTGTTGATAGCAGAACAATATTTGTGATCTCTTCCATCGAACAGATGTGGAGCTCAACTTGTATCAGTCCAGCTGTGACCTTTTGTCTATAAACCAATAATTGTGAAAGGCCAAAAATCAAATATAACCAAGCTCCCAGCCAAGTGGAGCTCTCCTCTGAATGTCGGTGGTTTTCTGGCTGTGTTGTATTAAATGTTAGCCAGCTCTGGCCCGCATGTGTCTGCCAGAGTTGGCTCAGTTCTCCAGACTTGTTTGACCTTAGAATCAGCTGCAGTTAGCAGTGGGAGGCGAAGCTTTGGGCCAGTGAAGTTAAAGATAAAATCACGCAAATGATCAAATAGTGGATATGAGAACAAAGATGGCCGCTGATCATGTATGCGCCCTCTGTCTCGCCTCAGTGTCTACGGCTGCCCGCTGGCCAAGAAGAGGAAGGCTCTGGAAAAACAGCCGCTGGAGCCGGCTGCCAAGAGGAGGCCCTTTCTCACCTCCTGCCCGGGTGAGGAGGAGGAGGAGGAGGAACCCAGTGTCTACACCAGCTACGAGAACGAAGCCATAGAGGCAGGGGATGTGGGGAAGGAGCAAGGGGAGGTAGCGGAGGATGAGGAGGAGGAAGAGGATGGGGAGAGAGAGGGAGATGAGGAAGAGGTGGAGGATGAGTTCTCAGAGGACAACGAGGAGCAGGGCGATGAGGAGGAGGAGGAAGAAGATGAGGAGCTAGAGGTGGAGAGAGCGGCTACGACAGTAGGAGGAGAGCGGGCAGAGGAGGAGGAGGAGGAAGAGGAGGAGGAGGAAGGGATGGATGACGAGGAGGAGGAAGTGGATGATGGTGATGATGAGGAGGACGAGGGAGAGGAAGATGAGCAAGAGGACGAAGAGGAGGAGGAAGAGGAGCATAATCATCAGCAGGGTGAGTCACAAAAAAGTTTCTACTCATGTTCATTGATGTTATAAAATTAGTTTTGATGTGTAATTCAGTTTTAGTTTTAGTTGAGTCCATATTTATCATCTGTACTGCTGCCAGCCACCAGGGGGCGATCCAGATGTTTTGGCTTCACTTTTTGTCAGTTCATCCATCTCTATATAAAGTCATTGGTTTATATTCATATTTAGTTTTTAGTGCCAGTGGGGAACTGACTGTGGTCGTTTCAAATAACGTGTAGAAAACGTGAAGAAGTTTACGATCGATATTCCCACATGATGTCACTTTAAATATTCCTGATGTTAGTTAACGACTTCACTCACTCCCGTTTTTTCTTCTGTAGTTTTTGACATTTTTAACTTTGGGGTTTGTTTGTGATGAAGAGGAGGAAGGAGGGTGGATCTGGGACCTTTAGGGGGCGCTGTTTCCCTCTGCTCCTCGTTCCTGGTTTTCAGACTATGAACACCAGGGCGTCTCATGCTAAGTCCTTGACTACACTACTGCAGAGTTTTCACAAAATACAAAACGAGTCCAGCAGCAACGGCTCAATTACGGCACTTTTACAGTTTCAGAAAGAAAACTGCAACCAGCCTCAGCACAGGTCAAGAAACCAGCCGGTTCCCAACAGGCCAGTTTACAACAGACTCTGAACTGGTGTTTAAACACTTTCACCAGAGGCAGTTTAGAGGAATTGAATTGCATGTCTGTTGGAAATAGGAAATAAACAGTGATCTTCAGAGTCCGTGTTACCGTGTTGACTCCTCTGTGGCTCTAAAGTCTCGATCTACTCATTTCCAAGAGTCATGATAGCAAAGTCTGTTCTTTGTCACTGACTGATGCTGTCATCTCTCTGCTGAGGACAGTGTCTTTGACTTGTTTTCCAGATGTCAAACATCTGCTAAGATCCCATCGTATTTGAATTTGTCTGAAAAGGAGACATGCAGCACGTCTGGAGCCGCAGAGACGTTAACAGCTAATTGAACAGTGAGACGGCGTCTGGAGGACCGGCTCATATTCAGCTCCAGTTCTGGGTCAAGCTGGTGTCCACCCTGCAGTCTGCAGTGGTGGAGCAGTGATGCTGAGCAGAGTCGGTGGTAGACCAGATGCTCGGCGCTCTCCCTCCCACCACGTTTCCCTTGATTCCCCCCCAACACCCCCCGTGTCCTCAATCGCTTCTGACAGCGCTTCACGAATAATCGGGAGAGGAGCTCTGCTGAGTTATTAACTCTCACCCTCCCCCCCCCTCCCCGTTCCCAGCCTCGTCTCGGCGGACGTGTCACATGCGCTCTGCCTCGGCTTCTCCTCCTGAGGATATTTATGGCTCCTGAATCGGAGCACCTCACACGCCTCCCTTTTCAATTTCTCTGCTCTCATTCGCCGTCGCTGTCCCCAAAATCAACAGCGAGGCTTAGCGGGGAGAGCGGCGCTGCTCTGCACAGCTCTGGGTTGTGTGTTTTCTGTGGGTAAACAGTGGATGATAATTGGGAGGGATGCAGATAATGTATTCAGGAATATGAGAAGAAAGTGGGATCATCAGCGCAGTTGATTAGAGGATGTAAAAGCTTTGTTTCCTTTTCATCTGCAGGATTTTCTTCTTTTAATAAATGAGCAGAACGTGACTTTATCTACAGAATGAATCCACACATCGTCTGTATTTTGGACCAATTACCTGCTGCTTATGTTGTTTAGGAAACTAAGCTAATGGGTAAAAACCGGCTTTGATGTGAGATGGATTTTTGGCTTTAAAAGGTTTTTCCTCCGTCTTTTCTGACAGCAGAGAACCACTATAAACCCGGTGGACAATCAAAGCTCCTTCCAGGCCAGAAGGACGACAACAACAACAGCTGCCCCGTCGGCGCTGGAAACAGCACCGGAGAAGATTACGAGAACTACGACGAATTGGTCGCGAAGTCGCTGCTCAACCTGGGCAAGATCGCAGAAGACGCCGCCTACCAGGCCATGACTGAGTCCGAGATGAACAGCAATTCCTCCAACAGTGCCGGAGAGGATGACGAGGACGAGGAGGATGACGGCAGCGAGCGTGGCGACAGGAAGGGCGAGCTGAGTGTGGACCTGGACAGCGACGTGGTCAGGGAGACTGTGGACTCCCTGAAGCTCCTCGCGCAGGGTCACGGCGCCATGCTGCCCGAGGACGGCTACCCAGAGGGCATCATGGTGGAGGACTGCGGCCACGCTAACGGGCGTTCCGGCCACGGGGTCAGGCTTCATGCGGACGAGAGCGAGGAGGAGGTGTGTCTCAGCAGCCTGGAGTGTCTGAGGAACCAGTGCTTCGATCTGGCTCGGAAGCTGAGTGAGGCCCAGCCGGCGGATCGCCCCGCCATCCACGCCCTCCACCAACAACTCCAACACCAGACAGACACGCACATGGTGCATCACCAGAACAGGTGTGTACGTCCTCAGATCTCTTTTGTTCCTCACGTTGGTGTTTAGAGATGAGAGATTCTGCAGGTGACATTTCAACGCTTATTTAAATATAATGAAATATCACAGCATTAAAGTTTCAGTAAAATAAATGATAAATACATTGATGTGTTGTAGACTCTTTATCACTCCAGACTTTATCTTTTTTGAGAACAGATTTGGATCTTTGGTGACTGACACCTGTACAGTCAACTTTTTTATCCCACTGTCAGGTATGAGAGCTGCCAGCAGGGGGCGCTGGACGAGCCCCGGTCCCTGGAGCGCAGCTACTCCGACATGGTGAACCTGATGAAGCTGGAGGAGCAGCTGAGCCCGGCGTCCAGAGGCTACCCCACCAGCTGCAGCCAGGAGGGCGACGAAGACACCACGTCTGTGGCCTCCGACCGCTCGGACGAGACCTTCGACATGGCCAAGGGAAATCTGTCGCTGCTGGAGAAGGCCATCGCTATGGAGTCAGAGAGGGCAAAGGTCATGAGGGACCGGATGGCCTCGGAGCACGCGCTGCCCCGGCGTGACCACCACCACCACCACCACCACCATCACCACGGCCACGGAGAGCACAGCTCGAGGCTGAGCAGTGGTGGAGAGGAGCGCAAGTCCAGGATGCACCACGACGGGTTGAAGAGGGCGTACTACCCTAAAGGTAAGAAGCCAAACCCACACACTGACCTTTACTCAGTTACTATTGATCCGTGTTCAGCAAACTTGTTACACTAGATATAGATTTTCCAGGTTTGTGGTCACTGCTGCAAAACAAAGTCTGTATCTAATTTCCAGTCGTCTCATAAAATGTCAGTCACCTCTCGCTGATGTGTTGACCTCTGACCTGTAGAATAACGTGTCATGAAATACATTTGCTCTTAAAACAATACTTTCAATTCAGGAGGAGTTTATTCTGCGGTGTTCGTAGTGTCTGACTTCAGGGAAAGAGAAGCTGTTGTCTGGGACGTTTTTTTATTGTTATTTCATCCCAGGACTATTTTTACCGTGACGCCTGGACTTCCTGTGGCAGGTTTAGTTCTGTCAGTCCGTCAGTGTGCAGCTCCGTCATCAAACCACAGCACCACAGCAGGACTGTTTTCGTTTAACAGTCACAGTCACACAAGCTGTTTTCAGACATGAAGCACGGTCCAGAGATCGTCCGGGTCAGTGGAAAGGTCAGTGTTCATCACCAAAAGCTCTGGAACCTCCTCGTCTTCGTCTTCTACGTGTACGGCTCCTCTTCTTCATCCTGAGATATTCGTGTTCTTCCAGTTTCACGTCCGTCACATGTTAGAAACCTCGTCAACACGTCCACTCGCTCACTCTGACATTTTACAGACATTTCACGAGGAGGCTGCAGGAAAATATCGGAGCAACTCGGACTTAAGTGCATGTCTGAAAGCAGCTTAGGTCTTGTTTTATTTTTCATCTTTAATAAAATGTGAAGGATGATTTCAGGACACACAGCAGTGCTCATCAACATGACATTTTCCCTTTCTATTCTCACATGGACTCATTCAGACATGTTACCAAGGGGCTGCGGGAAAAGTTCTGTGAAACGTCCTGAGCGATTGACTTGGATATTTGTGCTCTCACTTACAGCCCCTCTGGAAAATTTCAGGAAAACGTCCAGACTTTGGTGTGAAGGCAGCTTTTGAGGATAAAAACTCAACAAAGACTTTGTTCTCAACATCAAAAACTCCTGAAAATTGCTATTGTTTGAATTGTATTCATCAAGTCGTCATCTGATCAGTTTTCTTTCCAAACGCTGCCAATTTCACATCACCTCTTCGTATTACATCTGACCCCAAGCAGCTTTTAATCCAAAAATCTGAACCCGGGTCAGCAGGGAGGAAGTTTATCTTGTGAGTCTGACTTATTGTAACCTTCACTGCTGCAGCAGCCTGAGGCGTCACTTCTGGATCGTGAAACAAGCACATAACTGTAACTTTAATGTCTGCCTCTCTCCCCTGTTCCCAACATTTCTCTGCACATTTCTGGCTTGAATTAGTTTTCTAACCTCTGGGCTCTTAAAACCTGTTATTTCAGGAACGCTGTGCTCGGCTGCCGATGAGATAATGGGCACTCATTTTCTGCATTCAGGACCAACGCGGTTTTGTTTTGCAGATGCACGGTTCTTCTCTGACAGCAGCTTATGTTGTTAAAGTCGACTTGTCAGGCATGAGGAATGGCAATCTGCACGGCCTGTTAGGAGAGCAAATCTCATCTGTGGGACGCTATCTGCGCCCTATTCCTCCAAATCCACTCAAATGCAGCCCGGCCGCCGCTGGGAGGGAGTCGGTGCGCTGCAGTAATGAGACGCACAACAGACTCTGATTAGCTTCAGACGGCTTCGTTAGCACAGAGAGGTTTTTTATTAGCTCACAGAAAAACGCTTTCTTGGTGACGTGTCAGAAATTAACCAAGGACGATGAACCAACTCCAGGTAGTTTCTGGAACAAAGATTCCACCTGAGCCGGAACGGACACAAACACGACCCACAGCCGGCTCACATGTGGTCCTATGAAGCTCAGTCGCCATTTACCCAAACCTGTTCACTTTCGTTTTCTCCGTCCCATCTCTCTCTCTCTCTCTCTCTCTCTCTCTCTCTCTCTCTCTCTGTCCTCTCCAGACTCTTCCAGGGGCGAGAAGAAGGAGAGCAAGTGTCCGACGCCGGGCTGCGACGGGACAGGTCACGTGACGGGTCTGTACCCGCACCACCGCAGCCTGTCCGGATGTCCCCACAAAGACAGAGTCCCGCCTGAGAGTAGGTCCCACTGCCTGGATGTTGTGCTGCACTGAAAACACTCAGATAAGAACAATCTGACAAGTCATTTGAGACCAAACACAACTTCAGTCTGATGCTGCAAACGTTTGGCTTCATGAATCAAATTACCAAACTGTGTATCATAAAAACTTCTCGTGTCCATTTCCTTCAAGATGAACTGCAGCATCAAGGCCCCGCCCACACACAGACACTTGACCAATCACGAGTCAGTCTCAGCTGTCAATCATGTCGTCTCAGCCTTTTTTTATATCATCAAATAACGAATTAAAACCAAACTGATCAGAAACACTTGAACAAACATCAGCGTGATAAGAACGACCTGAAGTTACATTTTACTGAACCAATTAAATTATCTCTGCCTCTGAGAAAACTTTATTTTATATCTTCCTTTATTTCCTCTTTAAACGAATGAAAACACAAGTGGCCCACAAGCTGATGTCTCATCTGACGACAGTGTGTCAGAGAAAAAGTAAATCCCCATAAATACAGAATCATTTCTGTCATTATTTTTACTTCATGACCCAAAATGTACTGAATTACTGACATACAACTCAATTTAAACGTCAAATCCAGCAGATATTTGGGTTTGGTTGAATATAAAAGATTTAGAAATGACTTGTTAGATGTTTGCACCTCGTTGCAGTGAGAGTTTGACAATGTCGAGCATGTGACCGTCCACCATCATGCACCCGTCCTGCATGACATCTGTGTGCTTGTGTTTAGTTGAAAGTGTTTTATTGATGCGTCAGGTTTGACTTCCTGAGTACGACTGTGGAGCTGAAGCTTTTAATTCATCAGTAAACGATTTGTCATTTTATAAATCAGAATTTGAGGAATGTGTGAGAGAGAATATTTGGGCGACTCATGGATTTTAGCATCTTTTAGATCATTAGAACTCAAGGTAAAGTCTGATAGCTGTGAAATATTATCAAGGTTGTGAGTTTCAAAGAGCACAGCACTTTGAAATCTGATTTGAATAGTTTCAGGTTGTATGTTTACTGTGGCACAAGCGTGTTCTTTTATTTGCTTAGTTTGTGCGTCCTCCTTTACTTTCTGTTCGTCCTCCTCATCACACCTGCCTGACGTCTGCTTCTGGTTTCTGTGGCGCTGATGTAACGTGAACAGAGTCAGTGTGATTCACCAAACACTCACAACCACCACAACGTCCACCAGCTTTAATTAAACACCCTGAAGACACTCAGACCTGTCCACATTTAATCAGGACTCAAAATATCAGATTTTATTAAAACCCTAATCCGACTATTCCTGATGATGACGTAGATAGAACTTGTAATTATTATAATTGCAGTATTTAGGTTTATTTGTTTTCTGAAAGTTAAATATCAGTTTGCAAGGAACCATCCGATGAACCGACTTAATCAAAGACAGAAGCAGTAGATCCAATCGTCACGCCACTCTAACCAATCCAACTTTATATATATATATATATATATATATATATACATAAATAAATAAGTAAATGTAGAAATGCAAAAATAGATAAATAAATGTAGAAGTGTATACATACATTGAGAAATTTATAGCATTTTTCTTTGCAAATTGTATTTATTTTTTCATTTATTCATGTATCTATTTATTTATCTATTTATTTATATGTAATTTTTTGTAAGTATTTATATTAAGTTGGAGTCACTTTAAATATCGTCATACACCAAAATAAACAATACTAGTTTGCAATACCAGAAAATATGTGAAAACTAAAATGATTATTTAACGTGTAATAAATATCATTTAAAATAACAACTGAACATAAAACTGTTGATGGACACGAACAATTTAAACAACAAGAACATCATCACTCAAACTAATCTCCATGTTGCATCGTGCTGTGACGTGTGTGTGTCCGGTGTCTCGTGGCTGCAGCCGTGGTCTGTGCATGCCTAACCGCCGTAGCTGAGCGCCCGGTAACTCTCCTGTCTGCTCCTAACCCTCGCTGTCTTTCTCACCTTCTCCTGTCTGTCAAAGTCCTTGCCATGTATGAAAATGTTTTAAAGTGCCCCACCCCTGGCTGCTCCGGACGGGGCCATGTCAATAGCAACAGGAACTCGCACCGCAGGTGAGTGAGCGAGCGGCGTTCGGCCCGGCCGCTAACAATACGTGAATGTGACGGGTTTAAAGCACAGAGAGTGGAAGTGTGTGTCTGAGGAGAGAGGCTGTCGAACATTAGTCATTTCACTGGTGCCTATTTGTTTTCTGGGTCAGAGGTCAGAGCGATTTACTTTGACGGACACATCTGAAAAGTCTTAAACCAAACCAGACGCTAGATGTTGAAAACCAGAGTTCGTACAGTCTTACATACTGTCTCAAAATTCTGAAGAGAGTACAAATTCCTAGATCTGCCCCTTTTTCCAGATCCGAACCAAAGTGGAAATCGGTTGTGTAGTCTTTTGCGTAACCCTGCTGACACACAAATGTACCGGGGTGAAAACATAACCTCCTGGGTGGAGGTAATGATTCTCCTTCAGAACGAGTCAGGGTTCGTTAGCGTCGACCATTCAATGACTCAGCATTTGGACTTTTTCACTCGCAGCTGTTATTGGTTCTTCTCTGAGTCTTTTGACCAAATGTTGTTTTAAGATGATGAAGTCATGTCTCTGTTGACATTTGTGAGCAGTGGCCTTGTTCCCCTGCTTTTAAAATTCAAGGCAACACACATGAGCTGCCATATATATTTTATATATATATATATATATATTATATAGACTCATTTTTTTGGTACAAAGTTCTCAGCAAAAAGTGTTGGAATGTTTTCAAATGAAGATGCACGTGGGAAATGTGCTTTAATTAAAATGTTGTCATGTTTGAGCTGAAGGTGTGTCTGCAACACATCAGCAGTTCAGCTGTTTAACAGGCAGAGCAGATACACACACACACACACACACACACACACACACACACACACACACACACACACACACACACACACACACACTCACAGAGGTACACGCATACACTTATTTTGAATTATGTAAAGTAATTAGGATTCACACTCTCTCTCTCTCACACACACACACACATAGAGCCTCAGATTGCAGACACTGTTTTGTGCACACAGCATCACTGGAACACACATTCACTCTCTCTCACACACACACACACACACACACACACACACACACACACACACACACACACACACAGTCAGACACTTACAAATTAGCTCACAGACAGCAGCACACGTGCGCTGGCAGACAGAGGAGCGCGCACACAGACGTGGCTGCAGGGTGTGTTATGTAGCACAGCTCCGCTGGGAGAGGAAACAAAGCACCAGCTAGCTAGCTTAGCTGCTGTTAGCCACCAGCTCGCACTGCTTTCATCTCTGGCCGTCGCCATGGAAACTCCTCCATCGCAGCAGCAGCAGCAGCAGCAGCTGAGCTGATCCGTCACACTTAGTGTGTGTGTGTGCGCGCATGCCAGTGTGTGTGTGCTGACAGTAACAACCTCCCCGTCGGTATGTGAAGTTTATGAATTACCTTCAGTGACAGAGGAGGAACTTTTTACCCTGAATTCACACCAGAGACCCTTCGTCCAATCAGCACGACTCTTCTTATTCATTTAGATCCAAGGTGTGTGTGTGTTTGTGTGTGTCTGTGTGTGTGTGCGTGTCAGTACAGTACAGTGTGTAACCAGGTCGTGTGCTGTCCCCCCCCCCCTCCCCCCTCCAGTCTGTCCGGCTGTCCCATCGCTGCGGCAGAGAAGATGGCAAAGGTTCACGAGAAGAGTCACACGCCTGAAAGCGGCCCGAAGACGAATCAGACGTCGGACCGTGTCCTCAGGTAGCGAATCACAGCCACACACTGAAATCACTTCAATACTAACACTGATGTGTAGGGAGGCTGAATGGTGCAGTGAAGTCTCAACATCATTTACCTCGTCGTCCCTGTTCAGGAAACAGATGCAGATTATATTTACCATGATCCCCTTGAATTAACTGGGGAAGCTGAATAGTGGAGTAAAATGTATCTTAAGATCTAAAACCAGGTTTCATTAATACATCACATGAAGCAGGGATGCCAAATGGTAACAATCTCCATCTGCAACACATAGTTGTCCAGTCACATTTACAGCAAACTCCAAACACATCCCCTACATGGTCCTGTTTGTACCGTATTTACATTTCGTCTGGTGTAAACCACAGATGCCAAATGGTGCAGTGACATCACCAGGTGCTCAGCCGGCTCCTGTTGTGTTTCAGGCCGATGTGCTTCGTCAAGCAGCTGGAGATTCCTCAGTACGGCTTCAAGAACAACGTCCCGACCAGCACGCCGCGGTCCAACCTGGCCAAGGAGCTGGAGAAATACTCCAAGACCAGTTACGACTACGGCGGCTACGACAGCCAGCACGGCGCCTACGGGAAGAGAGGCCCGACACCCAAGTCCCACCACGGGCGAGACACCTCCCCGAAGGGATACGATGGTGAGGGAAATCAACACACACCCTCACGCTGATTCTTTCATCTTGGTTTGTCTGTGTTTGTTTGTTATTTAGCAGAATTACACAAAAACTACCAAACTGATTTCAATGGCATTTAGAGGAACGGTGGGAAATGACCCAAAGAAGCATCCGGGAAGTTCTCCTCACTTTCTTTAACCTTGGGAGACATTTGTCAACATTTTCATTGATTTCATATAAAATAATTCATGGATCTTGATGGTCTGACAAAATCTGATGTTTTTAGAGGTCTGGTGTTTCTGAGTGTTTGGTGCCGATCCAAATCTGGAGAATCTGGATCGAGTGAAAAATCATTTAAATCTTTTTCCAAATTTCTGTTTATTCATTTGCCAAATTATTCACCTGTAAACACATTTTCAAATTCACGTTTCAGTTTCTGTCACATGAAAATAACAGATGGATGGAAGCTGAATTTCTTTCAGTCCCGTGTCTCGCTGGAGGAAATTCAACCTGCAGAATGATGCACTATGGGAGATTTCTATTCATTTGCCGATTCTCCGGAGAACATTTTGTACTTGACGATAAAACCACACACACACACACACACACACACACACACACACACACACACACACACACACACACACACACTCTCTCTTTGTTACAGCCCTGAAAATGCCAGTGTTTTCCACCCCTCCACATGGCTGGAGCGAAGGCAGAGCAGAGCGATGGAAAAGCCAAGCTAGGAGCCTGCCTCCTCTGAGCGGAGTAGGGAAGGATGGAACGAGGGAGGAGGTGCAGATGGAGGGATTGTGAAACAGGAGAGAGATAATGAAGGCGAGCCCTGTTTCTTTGGCTGGGAGCCATTAGTGAGACGCAGGCAGGAGGGAGGTTTTTTAGACGAGGTGTCTGCGCTCCCCATCGTCACGACTCCCTCCCTCCTCTCCGCCAGCCGTTCCCTCCATCAGCATCGCTCCAGCCTGCCGAGCCCAGATTCACTGTCGTACAGTCGCTATGTCTTTTGTTTGTTTTGTCCCCACATAAGCAGCTTATTGGGTTTTTTATTTTATCTTTTAAATCTCTGTTTCCATGTTTTAAACAACAATGTGCTAGTTTACCTCTGAGCTCATTGGTTCCCACTGACAACTGAAATCTTCCTCTTGCAGTTTCAACAGTGTTTTTCATTAAAAGCTCAGTAATTCCCCCAAAATACCTAGATAGTAGTTTTTAGCAAATGTTATTCAAAATAATTAGGGTATTTGTTGGGGACTATTTTCAGTGGTGGATTGATACAGGATATAAGGATTATGTGGTTATTCGCAAACTTTACTCAATCAGGAGTTAGAGTATAGTCTCTGTATAAAAATGTACGTAGACTCGTGGTGAAGAAAGTGAAGGCAATGCAGAAGAGCCTGAAACCTGTATTCTCTCTCTGACCAGCAGGGGGCGACTCCACTGGTTGTTTCTATAGAAGTCTATGAGTAAATGAATCTACATCTCACTTTATAACGTCAGTAAACAATTTTCTGTATTTGCGGTTGTCGAGGTTACTCTGAGGTTTCCGTCCTTCAGAGCTGGTTCACTTGTTACCAAGGTAAATCACCATGGTAACTTACACTGAACCGTTAACCTACTAGTTAACTGAGACAGTTGATAACCAGCCTCGTGGAACAGTTTGTCCAGGATGAAGTTAGGTCAAGTAAAAAGTTGTTTCAAAGTTCAGGCCCCAGGTCCTGACTGAACTCAACAGACCCGGCAGTTCCCACCATGAGCAAACACACTGTGATGGTGGAGAAGAACAACTTCAGAGACGGATGGTTGAGCAGAACCAGGCTCACGATGGGCCGAGCAGATATATAACAGCAATAAAAGTTATTCTGATTATTATTATATTAATGTTATGATTCGTATTGTAGCAGAGGAGCTGAGCAGGAACACGGGGGCAGATCCAGACTCTGCAGCTCCAGAGGCAGAAATAACCTGCAGAGAGAGAGAGAGAGAGAGAGAGAGAGAGAGAGAGAGAGAGAGAGAGAGAGAGCGAGAGAGAGAGAGAGAGAGAGAGACTGGACTCTGATGTGCTGGAGGGAGAGAACAGAGTTGATGCAGTCCTTCTCAGAAAGTTTACAGTCGACTCTTCTGTAAATACTGAAACTGACCCGCTGGTGGTAGAATAACAGGTAGAAAGTGTGAGACGGCAACAGAATGAGTTGCTGTGTGAAAGTTAAAGGGTCAGTGTGAAGGATTCTATTGGCAGAAATATAAATATAATATTTACAATCATGTTTTCATTAGTGCTAAAACTAATAAAGGTGTTTTCACTAAGTTAGAAGGAGTTTAACCAGCAGTTTCCATGTTGCACCTCTGTAGCTGCTTTCAGACACTGAACTCTGGACAATCTTCTGAGTCGAGGGGGGGTATTCAGTTGGTTGTAATATACAACTTCTCCACTAGATGCCACTAATTCTTCCACACTGAATCTTAAAGGGGTGGTAGGAGTTTGGATTTGAAGACGTTTCTATTTAATAATTTGTTAATTAGAAAACAGTGGCACAGATGAATAACGTACATCAGACTTTGCATACACACAAATCTATTTGGAGATGATTTATTGGCTTTGATTTGTTAAAGACGACCAGCATTTGAATTTCTCCTGCAACATTCTGTCTATTTTTGCTTGAATTAATGAGAAATCCTTTTCTAAATCTCAGATCTTCTCTAACAATCCATCTGTTGCTCACTTTGGCTGCTCGCCACCATCAGTCTAACCACTCGTGTGCCTCCCTGCAGCGAAACGCTACTGTAAGACGTCGAGCCCGGCCAGCAGCACGACCAGCAGCTACGCGCCGAGCAGCAGCAGCAGCCTGAGCTGCGGCGGAGGAGGAGGCGGAGGAGGAGGTGCTGGAGGGGGCGGAGGAGGAAGCAGCTGCCAGCAGCACCTGCAGCAAGAGCAGCTTCGACTACACCCACGACATGGAGGCGGCCCACATGGCGGCCACGGCCATCCTCAACCTGTCCACGAGGTGCCGCGAGCTGCCGCACGTGCTGGGAGGGAAACAACAGGACCTGCTGACACAGGTAGATGGAGGCGGAGCCACCGCACCGACGTCTGCCTTCACCCTGATGATGTCAGGAAGGTCTCAGACGGGATCAGACACTTTTAAATTGAAAAACTTTTCATGCAGCTGGGAGTTTGAAAGTCTAACCCCCTAAACCTCTAAGGATTATGGGAATTGTAAGATCCACAGTTATAAAATATTTGACTCATACAAGAGACAAAAAGTCTTTATTTTAAACCTGTGACGTGTGAGTCCAACAGTTTTATTACAGTGCAACAAACTTAGTTTATTATTATTATTATTCTGAGTCTAAACCACTGCAACCCTCTGCTTCTGATTATTAAAGAACTGAGACCAACTGTATTTAAAACCCTCATAAATGTCACTTACTACTTTTACTCCCACGTTTCCCGCTGTAGTCATCAGATTTGTCTCGTTGTGTCCTCTTCAGAGTCCGGTGGATGATATGGACGACAGCGGTGCAGTGGACGTGGGCGGTCAGCCCGGCGGCCCCGAGGGCAGCGGGACGGTGCTGACCCCCCTGGAGCCGATGTCGCCCCAGCGGCAGGCGCTGCTCAGCAGCCGCTGCTACCAGCTGAGCGAGGCCGACTGCTGGGACCTGCCCGTCGACTACACCAAGATCAAACGACTGGGAGAGGAGCAGGATCACAAAGAGGTACCAGGAAGGCCTGCGTCACTCTGCACAGTTCAAACACAAACTACACACGTCACACATGTGTTTCCTTTACTGTTCTATTTCGGGAATTTCTCATTTTAATGATGATACTCAGCTTCTCACCAAAGCAAACTGATGCCATTTTGCAGTGGTACAGAAAAACAGGATCATTCTTCAGGGCTGACGCTGAGAGAGCTCTGGATATATGAGACTATAAGTGAAGTAGATATACGGTGAAGAATTTAAACTAAAGATGAAGTTTAGAGTTTATAAAAGTCTTTGGTTTATAATTGAGTCGACACCCTACCCGACACTGAATTTAAACATTCACAGAATCAGTGGAGGACGTTTACGAAGCTGCATTTATTAAAACAGTTTTTTGGGGTTTATATTAAAATCTTCCAGGTTTAATTTACACATTTCCAAATTAACTGAAGCACATATTTTATTACTATTATTTCTATTTAACCAGGAAGGTCCCATTGAGATACAATTCCTCTTCTGCCACAAAGTGTCATATATAAACTGTAATGTCACTTTTAAACTTGACCTGAGACAGAAACGATTCCAGCTCATTCCCAGCAGTTGATGCATGAAAGTGAAAGTTACATCCACACGACTATTCTTTCATTTTCCTTTTCATTAAAACTGATACGGAGCCAAAACGCTGGTGTGGACGGAGCTGGTTTTAGTTTGAAAACACAGAAAACTAATGTACATGTTGCTGCTCTGCTCCGGTGGTTCGGACCTTGGCGATGAGTTATCGTAGCTTCTGGGACGAAGTATCAACACTGCAGACGACTGTAGAGTTAAGAGTTTGCTGTAAATGTTAAGAATCTTTTACAGCCTATAGTTGAGGGTTTATATGCTGCTTTTTAAGAGAGATGACTCTGCAGCAGCGTTTCTCTGCAGATTAATGGCCTCATATACACTGAGACAAATTAATGGATTTTTGGAGGTAATTTCTCCACGAGCTCGGTTCACAGGTTCAGCGATGCAGAGGCAGATCACAGAGTCATTTAACTCTTTTTTTTATGCAGAGATTAAAGTGACGATCATTGGATAAGTTACTTTAGGACCAAAATCTGAATCTGTTCTGGGCCAAAGTGAACCTCGACGTCAGAGTCATGGTCGAGGGCTTTAACCACTTAATTTAACGTACATGGGAGCAGCCTGTCCTGTAATTATGCTGCGTGTGGTTAAAGCATTAAATTGAGAGATTTAGGGAACATGGAGTTTGTATGAAAGTGTGTAGATTTAGAAGATGGTCGTGGTTTGGAGGCTGTTGCTCGTCTCCTGCTGCACATCAGAGAAGCAGGGTACAGACTGTGGGCGTTCTGCTGGTTGCTGCTGCTGCGCATAATTTTTGCATCACTTTACATACATAAGAGTTTGTAAGTTAAAGTGTAGTAGGTGCGTATTTACATCCTCGCCAAGCAAAGGCATGAAAACCTGCCAAAAGCTGGTGTTGGTCCTTCTCACCCCGAAGCCTCCAAATACAGACACATGTTCAATAATGCAAACAAATAATAAAATAAATCTGCTGTAAAAGAGCATAAATGTATAAGTTACACATCTTTACTGTGAAGTGTACGAGCAGCTCTCAAGTTGTCACATAAGCGTTTTCTTTACATGAAAACTGGAATATTTCCAGACATTCGGGTCTGAGTCTGTGTTTCTCCTCTGAAGCAGCAGCAGTACGGCTCCTCTTCTTCATCCTGAGATATTTGTATTCTTCCAGTTTCACGTACATCAAAAGTTAGAAACGTAAATCTTTCTTACATTTTGCTGCAAGAAAAGCTCTGGAAAATGTGCGAGTTTGCGTTCCCACATACAGCCCCTCTGGAAAATGTCAGGAAAACATCTGGACGTCAGTGCAGGTCTGAAAACGGCTTTAGTTGATCACACACCTGCTGTGAGCGAGAACGCGTTCAGAAACAGGAACGAAGCTTAAAAAGTTTACTGCTAATTTAACTCAGTGATATATATTCTGTGAAAATATGTTAAAACCTAATTTATGTTTTTAGAAACGTTCCAATTAACATGTGAAATCAAAGACATATCTTTATAATATATAAAAAACAAGTTGAAATGGAAACAGACGGAAAACTAAAGTGAGATTCTGCTGCTGAAAGATAAAATAATAAAACTAACTATGACTCATGTAGACAATTTTTATTCTTGTTTGCACCTCTGATAAATGCAGAGGTGGAGTTTATGATTTTATTTCCATATTTAAGTTTAGGTTCAGAGTTTAGTTTGGATTCTTTGGAAACACTTGTGAATTCTACAGTTCACAGAAGTTAGATCAACATTTTTCTAATCATTTCTTTAAAAGATTCCTGAAAGAAAAAATCCATCTAATTCGTAAATTAAGTTTTTCCTCCATTTTAATTTAATAGTCGATTAATATCAAATATCTATTAGAACCTTTATTTTTCATATCAAGACAAGAAGAAGGAAAGAAAAACATGCTCTTAAATATTTATTTAAAAAGCAAAAACGTTCTTCATGGATTATTGTGTCGGCCAATCAACGCAATATCTCTATGTTTTAGAGATTTGTGGATTTATTATATTTAAGAGCATTCGAAGCCAAAATAAAAAGTACAACAAGGTTTTTTAATTGGTTAAATTGCAGCATTTTCCAAACCTCTTGTGTCATCAGTGTGCTGAGCTCCAGCTGATGAAAGAATAACCCTGGTAGCGGTGCTGGATGCAGGTTCCTCTCCTGCAGGCTCAGTGCGCTCCCCTGTGCACAGAAGCAGAACTGCGTCAGCTCACACTCTGCAGCTCTGCAATGCTGAATTACACCTCTAATACACAAGTAAAACACGGCAGATCATCTGCACGCTTCAGGTCCTCACAGGCCCGATATCACACAGAGCAATCCACGCAGCAAATTGCTACATTTGCAGCGTTGGATTTAGAGCGTCGGAGTGAAAGGTTTTAATCAGGAGAGTAATTGCGTTCGTTAATGAAGCACAACGCTGCAGAGGAGGCCAGAGCCCGGAGACCGGTGGCTGATGGGAACAAGTTCTGCTCCCGACTGAGGAGGTGTGATGTGTGGACTACAGAGCAGACTGCGGCGCTCGTATCCTCAGACGCTCTGCAGGAGGAGTTAGAGATAAAGGGAGCAGGTCTTCTCTCCCCTTCAGCTGATGTTACACATGATTCATGGGAGAAGAACCTCAACCTCTCAATCATCTGGCAGCAATAAGACTTCCAGCACAAGGGGCCTGTCGAGAACTGGATTTATATTTTAAAAAAGTACTTAAATGAAAGAAGATATTTTTTGGAATTGACTGGACCCCTGCTGATATAATAATGTACAACAGGAAAACAAATGGTTAAAATACAGAAGGACGTGCATCAATGATAATGGGAATAATAACATTAATAGTAGAGATAAAAGAACCCTGAGTAAATTCAGGAATGTATTTTCTAATTTCTATATATTTGGTTGTATTTGTGTTTTCATAAATACATTCAGGCTTTAGGATTAATAGTATTTATCATATGTGTTCGCTAAAAGATAATAAGCAGGATTTTTGCCATTGTTCAATTAAAAATTACCAGAAAACTTAATGTTCAGCTGTGAGGAAAAAAAAACTTAATCAAACGCCTCATTAGAGAAAAGGGAAATAGATGATTAGTTGATCCCCGGAGGATAAAAAGAATGGAAACATAAAAGAGGAGAAAAGAAAACTGCTCTTCATTGAGTTAGTTACAGATATTTAATAGTTCTATACACAATATGTGATCATTTCATTGTTGTGTTTGTCTAAACGGTTCTTTTGCCCTTTTTTTGTGTGTTTTTTCTTTTCCTCCTCCACGGTTTGTGTTCATGTAAAACTGGAAGAAGATGTACATGTTTGGAAATCAGTGGTTACGAGTCTAGTCGGGTCTTGTAATCCCCAAAAGTGGTGGAATGTGTTGTCATGGCAAGTTGTGTACTTGCTTGTGTATACGTGAAAAATGGATTGTGTAGTGACTCGCTGTAGTCGGCCTTTTTCTCGTCCCTGCACCAGGGCGACGAGCTGGACCCGTTCCAGGAGCTGCTGGACGAGCAGCGCTACCCGGCCGAGGTGACCATGCCCAGCCCCAAACACCACAAGTACCCGTCCTGCAAGGAGGGCAAGAAGGAGCTCATCACGTAAGAACACACACACACACACACACAGACACAGACACGCACACACACACGCACAGTCAGGGGTGAAAACATATCCTCCTTGACTGAGGTAATAAACCGACTCTCGGCCCAGAATCTCTTTGAATAATTCACATTTCACCACAGCATGAATTTCATATTCCTACTTCACACCACAGGTTGTTGTTGTTTTGTGCGTCTCTTTCCCTCCTGCAGGTTGTCGAGCTGTCAGCTGGCCGACAAGAACATCCGCGGGATGATAACGCCCAACTCACAGGAGCTCAGGTGAGTCCACGAACCTTCCTGGAGTCAGTTTGAGTCCACAGTTGTGTTACTGTTGTTTGAAGTCACAGCAACTTCATAACAAAGTTGTTACGTCGTTGTGTTTGTGTCTCAGGTGTCCGACCCCCGGTTGTGATGGATCTGGACACATCACTGGAAACTACGCCTCCCACAGGAGGTACAGAAACTACACCTCAAAAAACCACGGCAGTTGCACATGAGACACACACACACGACGTCAGTGTACACGTCTTTTTAAATGTGTCCTCTTGTCCTGCAGTCTGTCCGGTTGTCCACGAGCCAAGAAGAGTGGCATCAAAATCGTCCACAGCAAAGAGGACAAGGACGACCAGGAGCCAATCAAGTAAGGTTTCTGTTTCACTCTGCAGACCAACAGAACCCTGGTTCAGTTTGATCCAGACCCAGAACACCTCTTCTGGTCTGAGGAACCATTCACACCTGATGATCAGGTTCAGACTGAACTGAAGAGTCTGAAGCTCTGAACCAAACAAGGTGTGAAAACCCCAAAACAACAAAATGTCTCATCACTAGTGTGATAAAGTTAATTTGAGTAAAGTCCTGCCCTTTGAAACCGTCCACGCTTTGTCTTTAACTCAGTTTTATGATTTTCTAAACAGAAGATGTTTCTAGAAGCACTTTCCAGCTGTTTGTCAGGCCGCTGACAGATTCATCCGTCTGCTCGCTCTTAAAATGCTGCCTGCGTTCGTGACCTTTCCAACTTTAGGGAAGAATATTTTAGAGGAGTTATGGTCAGTCCTTCACTTCACCTCCTCCTCCCCACAGGCCAGGACCTGCAAAGGTTACAACTAAGTGAGCGTTTGACATTTGCGTTAAAGCGAAGCCATAATGTTAAACCAATACGACCTTGTGAGTAATCTAAAGTTCAGCTGGTGTCAGGCTGCAGCCAGCTGTTGCCGCCACTTCCGTTCCGTCTGCTATCATCATTAACAGTGGAATCATAATTAAGCTTAACCTGAGCCACCCGTCGACGCTCGGCTCATTCTAATCAGCACAAATGTCACTGCGGAGGGCGTTTGGGATGCAGGAGGCAGCGGCGAGTGTCTGGGAGCTGAGCTGGTGTCATCTGCAGGGCGAGCGTCCCGCTCATCGTTAACGCCGCTGTGGACCGGAGGCTTCGGGGGGAGGAGGGGGAGGTGGGGGGTAGCTCCTCCTCCATCAGAAGTCTCCCAAACAGACCCTCGTTTTCATCCAACCGATTCAGTTCGTTCCCAAGGCCGTAAATAAAGATGGATGATGCGTCTCCACCTCCTCCGATTGTACAAGAATGAAGCCAGAATATTTCAGATACGAACGCCGCCATCTTGTTGTTTTTGGAGCCAGAGTCTGTGCTTTAGTGATCGTGGTTTTGAGCTGCGGTACCGAAATCCCACCACAATAACTAGTTAAAACCGAACGTGTCAGTGATATCGTATAAGAGTGATACCACAGCCGGCCACCAGGGGGATCAAGATATTTTGGCTTCATTGTGGTGGGGCTGTCATGTTGTCCTTCTTTATATAAAATCCCTTTGACATCATCTTGCAGAAGCTTCTGCACAAAGATGATCCACCATCATTAAGTAACTTTATCTTCAGTGTATTGTTAATAATCAGCTGATCTACCAATCACAGAGCTAGCTAGACAAACCTAAAGCAGACGACACCTCTGTGTTTGCTCCACCCCTCAGGTGTCCGGTCCCGGGCTGTGACGGACAGGGTCACGTGACGGGGAAGTACGCCTCTCACCGCAGTGCGTCAGGCTGCCCCCTGGCGGCAAAGAGGCAGAAGGACAGCTACGTCAACGGATCGCAGTTTGTCTGGAAATCTGGAAAGACGGACGGCATGACCTGCCCGACCCCGGGGTGCGATGGCTCGGGACACGTCAGCGGGAGCTTCCTGACACATCGGAGGTGGGCTTCCCATTTCAGGTTTTTACAATTAATTTTTAAATCTAATTTTAAGGCTAAATTCCATAAAAATCAATAAGAAATGGACCAAATGGGCTTTTACGCCTCATCCAGTTTCCTAATCATGCTACAAATATTTTAACCTTTTATCCCGCTTCCAGGCAGCTTTTGGTTTCACTTTGTCGGAAATCAATTAGTGCTTTAGACTCTCTGCAGACACATCATCCTTCACAGGCAACATTTAATCGATGTGCGTGTTTGTTTCATTCCAGTCTCTCCGGTTGTCCCCGGGCCACCTCGGCCATGAAGAAGGCCCGGATGAGCGGCGTGGAGATGTTGACAATCAAACAAAGAGCAAGCAAAGGTCAGAACACCAGAAAAACACCAGAAGTCTAATGACTGAAACTCATTTACACTCAAACAAATGGAAAAACCAAGAGCACACTTCACATGTTACCTCACGATTTCCATTGTTCATTGTAAGTTATGCTGAGATGAAGTGAAATCACCTCACTGTGGTTTAGAAGAAGATAATTTGTGTAAAACTCGTCCCAGGCATCGAAAACGATGAAGAAATCAAACAGCTGGATGAAGAAATCAAAGATCTGAGCGAGTCCAACAATCAAGTGGAGTCAGACATGATCAAACTGAGGACGCAAGTAAGACGACTCCTGTGCGTGTTGCTTTGAAGCATGAACACAAATACACAGGTCGACTCACAATGAATCTGACTTCCTGGTAGATCACCACCATGGAGACCAGCCTGAAGTCCATGGAGGAGGAGAACAAGGTGATCGAGCAGCAGAACGACTCGCTGCTGCACGAGCTCGCCAACCTCAGCCAGTCGCTCATCAACAGCTTAGCCAACATCCAGCTGCCGCAAATGGTAAGAAGGGATCGACGGCAGCAGCCAGAGGAAGATTCAGATAGAACACACACTATCTTTTCTTAATTCTGTAAAAACAAAACAAGTTCTAAACAATAATTATCTTGAAATAACAGAACTTATAATCTGAGGGTGTTTGGAGCTTTGTGGGATGTTTGTGTGTTTTATATTGAATGTGTTTTAGACACTGACATGTTCTCTGGGACATTTGATCTCTCACCTGCTCACGATGTAAAAAGTCGTCTCCAGCCTTTTCTCCGAAGGTTTTTTTCTTCATCTGCTTCTTTCTGTTTGCCACCTCCTCTTCTTCCCAGCAGTCCATGCTGTGCTTCTTCTGTGCTGTACGACACCTCACAGAGTCTCACGTAGAGAAACTGTTTCAGTTCCGGTGACGTGCTCGTGGCTGTTTTGACGTCATGTTCTCTCAGTGTAGAAAGAAGACTGGGGCTAATTGGATAATCTCTCTGAAAGCAGAAAGAACCCGAGTAGCTCGATAACTCTCTGCTTCCTGTCCGCCCTCGATTCACGAGCGGAAACGCTAAGAAAATATACAAAGTTTTCACGTAAAGTGAAAACAGAATTGATTATGTAAAACAGCTTCTCATTGCTTTTTATTTTGGACGCATTAACAGAACATCTTAAGCATTAGGTGCAAACAGAGCCGGAGGGAGAAGCACTTGTTAAGGCGGACGTTGTGTGTGTTTTCTCTCGGTGTCGCCTATGAAGCCTTGTGAGCGCCACCTTGTGTCTAGCGGGCTAATTCCCTTCTCTGTACACCCTCTCCTGTAGAGACCGCCGCCACAGAAAGAGGCGCCAGTAAAGCATAACTGCTGTTTACAGATGCCTCCCAGAGTAAGAGATCCATTTATCCTTTATCCAATTATCCTTCTCTTCTGCACTGTCATCCCCCCCCCCCACACACACACACCTCCTACAAGCGTGTAACTGTAACTAAATTACCAGAGAATAGTTACAGACAAACAGCATCAGATGTGTTTTTAGCTCATTTGTCACAAACACAATTAATTACTAATAATTTACAAGATTTAATGATTCAACTGTAAAAGGAAATTAGATAATTAAGAGGAGATTCAGATTCTTAAACCTGGAGACGGAGCTGCTCTGGAATTAATGTGAGCATTCAGTGACGCCACACGCCCACCACACCAAACTCTGGACTCGCCCCCCCCCCCCCCACTACATATAAGACACTCAACATCTGGATGTAAACAGTGAGATGTAGATTCATCATAATTTATATGTAAACCAGGCTGAGAAAGCAGATACAAGGAAAACAGAAGTGGGCCTAAAATCCAGCCTTGAGGGACACCACATGCTTTGTAATCAAGCTTTAACTCAAACAGTGAAACTGTCTCTGGAGCCAGAACTGCTCCGTCTCCCATATAATTACTTGAGCCACCAAGATCACTAGTTGTGTCTTTGCATTTGCACATTAACCGGCCGTTAGTTTTCCACATCTTGATTTTGTCTCCATGTGTGAAACATTAACTCTTCATCTCCCCATCAGCGAACCATCCCTCTCCTGAGTTTGCATGGTTCAGAGTTTGACCTTCACAGGCTGAAGTACAGATACATGAGTAGGATATTCAAAGTGGAGTCTGTGTAACTGAGCCATGTTTTCCCGATGATGTCCCCCCCCGCTTTCCGCCTGTTTTCCAAACCTTTCCCACAATGCTTCACAGAAAATGTACCCATGTGCACCTCTGCTCATCCGTCCGATGTCTCACGGCTTTTTCCTCCCTCACAGGAGCCAATGAATGAACAGAACTTTGACACTTATGTGAGTACGCTGACAGACATGTACACCCACCAGGACCAGTACCAGAGCCCGGAGAACAAGGCGCTGCTGGAGAACATTAAACAAGCCGTTCAGGGCATCCAGGTCTAACCTGACGGAGGCCAAAATAACAAATGCAAAGCAAAAACAACAAGAAAAAAAAGTCAAAAAAGGGGAATGGGTTGTTTTTTGCTGCTGTAATTTACCCCAGTTCTTTTATTTCTTCTGCTGTTATGCTCTCGACTCCATGGGTATCTCTTTTTTTTTTGTATTATTTTGTTTATTGTTGTTGCCTTGCTTTGAAAAACAACGTTTTAAACAAACATTCACGTTTTGTACATTTTCATATGACCTAATATAATGTGATGTACTGTTTATAGCTGCTAATGTATGCACATTTTAGTGTATATGTATTTATTTATTGTAAGCTTGAATCATTTCTTCTTTTCATGCGATTTACATACATCGAAGAACTGGACGTCACGGGTTAAACGGGGAGCAGAGCGGCGAGGGGGAACAATCATTCTAGAAAAGGCTTTTCCCATGAGCTGCACAGCTGGCAGTCGTTTTAATGGATGTTAATTCATTGGTTTTTGTAACGGTGGAAAAGCGGACCGTATGCACACTAACATTACTGTAAATCTTTAGCTAAAAATGACGAGAAGAACCAAGAAGATTTCAAACATCATGACACGGAAACTTACTGGTGCAAATCCCCTCATCCCCTCCGGAGTTGCTTGTTTCTTTTGTTTTATAACCGTCCTCTTCTGTCGCTTTTCTTTGTTCACGTGAAGAGCGAAGTGGGAAAAAAAACCAATGGCTACAGAAAACGTAGGAGACAATCTGCCATTCTGAATTTATGTTAGTCATTAACCTTGACTATAGCTAATAGGACGACGTCTCAGCAATATTGGTATGATAATATTAAATGGTTTGTTTAGATATGGGATGCAATCTATATGAAAAAATGTTTGGGTATATGCAATTTCTTATAAATAAAACTAGCAAAGAGCTGATAGATCTTTTTACTAACTATAAATGTATTGCGTTTTGTAAAAACCTTTTACTACAATCATGTTGTAGGAATCTGACGCGGGTGAAAGGACTTTGGTTCTGTCATGTTCGACTTTGCACAGGGACACCTCTGTTTCCATGTTTTGATGTTTTTATTGTGGATCAAGAGGCGAAAAGGATTTGTAGATATGATTTTTCTTTCTAGAGGCTGATGGCTGCGCTGGACTTACAGGGTCAAACGTCCCCATCCGTAATTGTATATTGTCCTCATCCTGTAGAAGACGTCTTTCCAATCATGCATCTTATTGTCTGAGCCACAATGGGACATGATGCCAGACAACATGATGACCAAGCAGTGTTTTTTTATTTTTTAAAAGTTAATCTTTGATTTTTATTGAAAGATGAATGAAAACTAGAGCCAGCAGTCGTAACGCTACTGTTTGTCTGTGCACTGATTTTACCGACCGAGTATTTGATCTGAATCGACCTTAAGACGACATTGAGTCTGAAATCACGGTACTGGTGGAGTATGTTTTCTGAACACCGTCGATCATGCATGCACTTTACTGGAGTTTGTCAAAGTATTATCACGTGGTGAATGAAGCAGAAACTGTACAGCGAGTTTGTGGAAACTGTGACAAGACTTTGTGCTGGCGATTCCTGTTTGAAAGAAACCGGGAGCAAAATTCTACGAGTTGATTTGTTGGTGAAAGGAAAACTCCCCCTCTGGCCCCATAGTCACCTCCTGCTGCCAGAGAACTCATAACATCTGGATTCCTTAAAAGAAAAAAACAAACCAAGTGATGAACTTTTATCAGGGTTTCTTCTCAAATATCAGAAACGATCAAAGTGGAACATTTATCTCTTTCTCTTCTTATTAAATGCAGATTATTTATATAACAGAGTTGAAGAATTTTCAAAGCCTCTAGAAAAGGTTGTAAAAGTCACAATTTCTATTCTTTTCCTTGTTGGAGTTAATGAACCAAAACAAAGATGATCCCACACTCAAATAAACCAAATATGTCTTTTTGTAGTTTTGGTTAAATCTGTATAAATTAGCTAATAAATCTAAATAAGATGCTCCAGTAGATAAAACATGAGACAGTGTGGAAACAGTTGAGGTAAGAAATAAAAGAATCTTAAACCTGAACTTTAAAACCTGACGTTTGATCATTTTTAGACGATTCAAACATCGAACTGTGAACCAGGGGGAGTTTTCCTTTAAACTTGTTGTTTTAAAGACGTTTTACTGCAAAGCCTCATTCACTGACTTCACATCTCTGTCCAAAGCTTTGTGTCTGCAGCTTCCTGCCAGTGAACTTCCTGCATTAGATAGACTGACAGCTTTTTCTTTTCATTTGGTCAGTTATTCTTACTGATAACAAGAGGAAACGGGAGTTAAAGCACAATTCTGCCACTTAAAGACAAGTCAGTAGACTAGATATTGTAATATCAGATGTAAAAGCTAAACTGTACCTATTTACATAGAGAACTTCAGCACTAACATGTAACATGCTAGAATGCAAAAGAAAATCCATATGAATATTTGTGAAATCATCAGTTAATTGAAAATGTTTCTTTTCAGCCGTGCGTTGAAAAGGGGTTTTTATACGACGTTCATTTTTTTTTCCTTTTGCCCCTTTTTCTCTGTCACTCGCAAACTTTCAGCGACAGTTTTCTTACCACGAGGCATGAGTTCTGTTGATATTTCTGCTGTATGTTTAAGGTCACGAGTTGCTACGTGATATTTTAATTTGACTTGTGAAGTTCGTACAGTTTTTATCATGCTGGTGTTGGCATCTCTTGCTCTGAATAAATCTTGTGTTGCAACACTGATCATGGCTGTTTCCTGTTTGTAAAGCTCACGATTAGGAAGAAGTATAAAGGAAAATGCAATTAACTGTATATATATATATATATATATATATATATATATATATATATATATATATATATATATATATGTATATATATAACTTCAACTTCACTTAAACACAGTACATGCGTAAAAGGTTTGTATAACTTTTCATCTCTGACGCGTTGAAAGACCTGATTTCACTTTGACGAAATGTGACTATAAGAAGATTCCTATTTGAATTAACTTAGTACCCAGCTTATTTAAACCAAACTGAAAGTAAAGTGGTGGGGTTATCTATCTATCTATCTATCTATCTATCTATCTATCTATCTATCTATCTATCTATCTATCTATCTGTCTGTCTGTCTGTCTACCAATAATGAATATATAATATCAACTAATAAAAAACTATTTTATTTAATCTAGATATCTATAAATATAATTCACATACTATAATAATAAGTATATATATATGTGTAATATTATAGACATATAAACATTTCTCTTCATGTAGAAAAACTGTAATTCACTTTTTTCTGTCTCGTTGCACCACCACCTCCACACAGCAGGTGGCGGTATGCACCTGTTGAACTGTTTGTCACATCTGTGAACCAACACCAGGAAGAAGAACCAACTCTCGCGATACCTCGGAGCTGCGGACGCGCTGGTTTCAGAAAGTGGCTGCGTTACAACCACAGAGTAAACAAACAGCTTCAACTGGTTTTACACTGTGGGGACGTGTCGGTAGCTCGGCCCAGTTCGGCCCAGCTCGGTTCCTCACCCTGACCCTATCAACCAGAGGGTTTTTAATCAACCACCGAAGAAGTTCTTCAAACTACCGACGGACCCGGAGAGAGTCAAGGTGTGTGTGTGTGTGTGTGTGTGTGTGTGTGTGTGTGTGTGTGTGTGTGTGTGTGTGTGTGTGTGTGTGTGTGTGTGTGTGTGTGTGTGTGTGTGTGTGTGTGTGTGTGTGTGTGTGTGTGTGTGTGTGTGTGTGTGTGTGTGTGTGTGTGTGTGTGTGTGTGTGTGTGTGTGTGTGTGTGTGTGTGTGTGTGTGTGTTATATCTAATCGAACTCATCCACAGTTTGATCTGAGCGTGATGTCATCCTTTCTGGGCGTGACCAGCCCCTGGGGAGCAGAGTCCGCTGAGGAGGAGGATCAGTGGAACACAGACAGTGATGAAGGTGGAGACGAGATGCCTCCTCCACTGGATCCACTTCAGCAGGTCGGGGGGGGGTTGATGAAATCACTGTTTAATGAGTGGGTGTGATACGTTTGTGCTGACCACGTGTGACACGTCAGCTCAGAAGATGTTTGAGTTTGTTTTGATCTTCAACCAGAACAACTTGAACTTTCCCTTTTCAGCTCCAGAACTCCGAGGCCAGGAAACCTTCAGGGGTCAAGACGACGAGGTAACAATGAAAGATCTCTGCTTCAGTGTAAAATGTAAAACATCACGTTTTCATCTCGTAGATTATTTTCTTATTTCATTCAGTTTTTATTCCGTGCAGTAAGATTTGCTGCAGAAGGTGATGAAGATGTTTCCTCTTCTCTTTCTCTCCAGCGTCGGGCTGCATGAGACCAGGAGAGGAGACAGACAAGGTGCGTTTCATTTCACTGAGCTTTCACTAACTTTCTCCAGAGACAGACGGAGAAGTTCTGTTTCCCTCTCTCACTCAGTCGTGGTTTACTCAGGCTGGTCGGTGGAGAAGGTGACGCAGCGTTTCCTGGAGATGTTCCTGACGGTTCCCGACGGTTTACTGGACCTCAGGCAGGTGAGGACGAGGCTGCGAACCCCCAGGCAGCGGGTCAACGACATCACCAACATCCTGCAGAGCATCAACCTGATCGAGAGGCACTCGACCAACGTGATCAAGTGGATGTGAGTGAACAGAAACTCACCACACACGGGACGAGCTCAGCTTCTTTATTCATTTGTGATTCGACAACCAAAGAGAATCTCAAATGAAAATGAATCACTGACACAAAAAGCTGTTTTTTCATCTCCTGTTCACACTCAAATCCTCAACTGTTCTCATGCCTGACGTGTAGATGATGTTCCTCCGTTGTATGAGGTCACGTCTGTCCTGAGACATGCGTCCATGTACTTCACCCTCGATCCTTGGTTTCCAGGAAACTCTGAAATACAAATGTTTTCTTGTCTGCTCAGAGGAGGAAGTCCCGTCAGCAGCTTCCTGTCCAAGAACCAGCAGAAGCTCCAGAGGGAGATGGAGAACCTGAAGGTGGTGGAGGAGACGCTGGACTCGCTCATCAAGAGCTGCAGCCAGCAGCTCTTCATCATGACGGACGACCAGGAGAGTTCACCATATCCTTTCTCATCACAAACGATGATGATGAGATTAAAGTCTTTATTCTTTCTTTTAAAAACAGACATGAAGCAAATACACGTAAAACCAAAGGCAACTGGACGTTGTTTTTAAACCGGTGAACAAACCTGTTGATTTCAAACTCTGCGGTTTTCTTTAACGTCCGCTGCACGATGGCGTACGTGACGCTCGGTGACCTCAGTCGACTCCGAGTTTTCCAGGAGCAGACGATGCTCGTCGTCAAAGCTCCGGACGAAACCATGCTGAGCGTCCCTGCGCCGTCAGAGGTAAACGACATGAGACCGAACGTGGCCTGGGTAACAGCAGCATCAGCAAGTTGACTCAGTGTGTGTGTGTGTGCGTGTGTGTGTGTGTGTGTGTGCGTGCAGGACAGCATCCGTGTCCATCTGAAGGGGGCGGGTCCCATCATGGTGCTGACCAGTGACGTGACTGGAGGAAAGAGCGTCCGCTTCATAACTCTGGAGGAAAGTCGAGTGACAACGACCGATCTGCACACAGGTAAAAAAAACAACAACACAACAACAACACGATGATTCATTTTAGGCTGAAATATGACTTTGAACCTAAAATTCTGTAAAAGACAAAACATGAAACTTTCCCCCTGATCAGAGTTTTTATCTTTTTTTAATGAGAAAAGTTTAAAACCTGTTAATGAGATATTATTGTTATTAACCTTCATTATCCCGTGATCACTAAAATCATCACGTGGAGACAGAGGAAGTATGATGTATGATCCCAGGTCTGTTTAGTGCTTCAGTAACTCACAGACACTTTAACTTACCTCACACATCTTGTGTTGTTGTTGCAGAGTTACAGAGTGCCGTGCGGACAGTAACCAGCTGACCACCAGGAGGCGCCTGTTGTCCTTGTGATATGAATGTGTGCAGGTATCAGCAGGACGTGTGCTCCTCCAACAGACACTGACCAACATCAGAGTTCACACGTGGTTCCAACATGGAGCCATGGTCCTGCTCGATGTTCTGAGTTCTACTAGTTTTTATTTTTCTATTATACTTTGAATCATCGACTGACATTTGCTGAAGAATCCTTTGTCTTTGTATTTTATATCCAAATCAAACCTGGAATCAGTGAAATGAACCTTCGTGATAATAACGTCTGAGTTTTAGTTGTTAAAAAGTCTCAATGAACTCGGTCTTAAATACTTTAAAGGTTTTAACTGTTAACGTCCAGTTGATGTTTCTGCTGTCGCACTTTAAAATGAGCGTTTTATTTAAACTGTTGTGCAGCATGTACAGTTTGTGTAGTGTCTCTGGGTGTTGTCGTCCTTCTCCGTGATACAGATATCAACACTAATAAAACTACAACGTGGAACAGCTTCTCTGTGGTAAAGACTCTGACACCAGCTCAAACAACGTTTCCGGTCTTATTCTCGACTCGGCTTCACATCATAGATCTTACATTTCATTCACTATCGTCTGAAATTTAACTTGTTGAAACACGTTATTTAGCTTTGTGAGTTTTTAGAAAGCGTTTCCCGCTACGAGTTAAATTGTTAAAATCCACAAAGTGAATTTGTAAAACGTCTGAATATGAGTTGTCTCATATCTGATCGCTGTACCACAGCACCACCCAGTGGACAGACTGCCTCACTGCATCCTAATGAACAACAAGTGGTCTGATAAACTCACCGGCAGCTTCAGTCGGATTCTTACAGAAAAGTCAAAGTTTCCATCTTTAGAAAAACAACATTCTTGATCTGAAATGGACTAAAGAGACAGACGAGTCCTGTTTGTCTTTGTGAGCGACTCTGTTCTGTTTCCAGTCAACTAACCACTCACATAAAGTTCTTTATGAATGGGTTGAAAAAACACTACCAAGCAAAACAGAGCCTCCTTTTTAAGAATCATGTAATTACAGAAAAACAACCCGACAAACCTGCTCTCTCTCAGTTGGTACTTGTAGTTTTACAGTGTTTCCTTCAGTGGGTTTGACAACGTGTCGGGACACTTGGCCGGAGTGGAAGGAAAATGGCCGACCTCCATGTAACACGGGGACAAGTGTCTTCCTGTTGGTTTGAGCCTGTTTACATTCACTGAGTTTCAGTCATGAGAAAACAAGAGCATTGTGGTTCTATGTTAACTTGTATTTAATCATAATTCATTATTAATAATGTGGTGGTTAGGGTGTATAACCTAATAATAACGTCCCTTATTATAGATGTGGTTGAGTTATTTATTTCTATGTGAGGTTCTGGTTTAATGTCAATATTTTATTGTGTATTTTATATTACAAGAAAATGTTTAAATTTGATGCTTTTAAACCAAACTGAAACTTTGATCATTAAAAATAATGATAATTCACTGAGGGACAAAACTAACACATCTCAAAATGTCCTCAACTAACACAGACACACACACTGTCACACACTGCAAGACGAAACAAGGACATCATAAACATGTTACTTTTATAGCCTTGGAGTGTGTGTATGTGTGTATGCGTGCTTGTGGAGTTGAAAGATTTAAGACTGCATCAATTTAAACTGCACACACACACACACACACACACACACACACACACACACACCCAGGTTGTCCTGATTGACAGCACTTGTTGCTGCTCAGCGGAGGATCAGACTGTTCGTTGTCAGGATCATAAATCCAAACCAGTGACGTCCAGTTCATCTGCTGCTGAAGGTGAAAACTAACTGGACTTTTCAGTTCAAACACAGAATTTTACAAAGGACTTTTTGTTTCTGCAGTTCTGCTCGTTCGTGTTGATCCTGGTGAGATACCACAGACTGAATAAAGATGGACGACTCTTCCTCCTGTTGTACAGAAACAAAGCCTTTCACTTGTGCTCGACCAATCAGGAGTCAGTGTCAGCTGTCAATCATGACGTCTCAGCCTGATCATCAAAAAAAAGGTGCATTCATGTTTTTCGGCACTAGGGGGCGGTAAATTGTATAAACACAATATCTAAAGAAAAATAAAATTACAATATTACCTCATTTCCACTTAACTTTTCACTGAAGTAAAGACGGGAGAAGACAAAACCGTCATTTACACGGAGCTCTGATCGGTGACCATATGTGACCATATGTTACTCGGAGCTTTAAATAGAGCACAAGCTTCAGATATTTTTAAGCGACTGTTTTTGGCCGTGACTCTGGACTGGCACCGTTTTACCTCGACTGTGATGAACAGCCTGGACGACGGGACGCTGCCAACTGGAGGACGCCCAGATGGACAGCGGCCGAGAGACGCACCACACAGGTTTTACTGTCGTCATTCCCACGTCACAGAACGATGTACTTTTTGTTTGGAGGTAAATCAGGAACCATTGATGTTCACATCTGAGACTCTGGCTCCAAACCAGAGCTGCATTTACAAGCTGACGTCCAATTAGCCAGTTTGACTAAAGAGCAGCTCAGCAGAATTCCTCCCAGTTGCATTTTCAAACCGGCCTTCGAAAAAAAGAGCAAATAAACAAACAAGTGTTTCTGTGTGTTCAGCCAGAATCTGTAAATAGACCGAGAAGACATATGGACGTGCAGGGCGGCAGGTGCCGGCGGTGAGGAGACCCAGAGGGAGGATCCTCCCAACGAGCCTCCACCTGCATCCTGCTGCTTCTCACACCGTCAGCAGATTCTCCTGCTGCCTCCATCTCTGGGACAGACGCAGATTCTATCATCTGTCCTTCTGCAGCAGGGAAATATCACAAGGAGCTTAATGAGGGAAACGAAATAAAACTACACAAACGTCCCTTCAAGTTATTTTGTGAAGCAAGTGACAGACGTTGGTTCATGATCTCAACCTGTGACTCACAGATGAACTGGATTCAAGTCATTTCTGAATGAAAACATCTGTTTCAGTTTTATTCTCTGTAAGTTACAGACGCTCACTTCAGCAAATTACTGGAATATATTCATTTATAGAGCTTTATTACAAGTGCTTCTTTCTCCAGTAACTTGAAGCCTGATCGTTTCTGCCAGACTGTACCAAAAATAAAAAATAAGAAGAACCTGGAGGGTTAATCATGAAAACAGGAGTTTATCGTTTTTCATGATTTAAACTTCTGAATTTAACGATTTCTGTCAAATCAGTTTATCTGTTATCTTCTTCGCCTTGAAGGCCTCAAGGCGTTTTTGAGATATCGTGTTTACAAGAATGTCATACGAACAAACAGAAAACATGTTGCCTCCGGCCACTAGGTGTCAGTAAAAGTGAGGGTTGGTCCTTTAACGTGTCAGAGACGTGAACGTGTGGATGAAGCTGCAGCATGGATCAGAGAGGACACGTTCATTCAACCACATCTGGAACTGCTGGTCAACTGCTCAGTGTGTGTGTGTGTGTGTGTGTGTGTGTGTGTGTGTGTGTGTGTGTGTGTGTGTTTGGTGGGGGGGGTCACATGCATTAGCTTCTAACTCCCGCCACAAACAGGACGGGACGTTCCAGTAAACAACCAGCAAACAATTTATCTGTGCCCACATCTGGTTCTGGTTGGACACACACACACACATACACACACACACACACACACACACAAAAACCCAATTAGCATTTTTCCCAGTTTCCAGTTGTTGTCGGTCCCGATGAAGCGAAGTCTGTATTTCCTGTTCCTGTTGAGCTCAGTGTCGCTGTGACTCTCGTCTTCTCGGCCTCCATGTTTCTTGAAGCTCTTCCAGGAAACGGAAGGAAAACATTTGTCATTTCTTCCAAACGACCACATCTCTGTGTGCAGTACCTCCGTCAGCCAACAGGGGTCAGTGTGCAGCTGTGCTCAGCTCCTCTCCTCTTTTTTTTTTCCATCTTCATCTTCGTTTTTATTTTGGAAACAACAGGAGGAAGATTTTTCGCAGTTTATCCACTTTCCTCCGTCTCTCATTTCTTCTCCTCTTTCTTCCGCTCTTCTGTTGTTCTATTTCTACAATAAGAATAAAGACTTGTATTCTGTCTTCTCTTGTTTTCCAGATTATAGGAGATCAGCCTGAACCAGCTGTTTCCAGATAATAGAAACATTTATATCAGATTAACTTAAACAATATATATCAGATTTTAGTGTTTGGAAGGTCAAAGGTCGCTGCAACCTTACAACACCGACATCAATAATTCATACGCCTTCAGGAAAAGTTGAACTTTTATTGGATTTCTTCCATGAAGTGATTCTGGACAGACGAGGCCGACGTGGGTGGAGGTTGAAAGGTCAAAGGTCAAAGGTCGGTGGGATTTTACAAAACAACGGGATCATATCTCAGGGTTTGGTTTGAGGGAACTTTCTTTAAATTGGGATCAAAATATGAGACGATTTTGGTTCTTCAAAAGGTCAGAAGTCGCTTTGACCTCACGACACAATAACTCATAAGAATTCAAATTGTTAATATTTGAAAAATACGACTAAACCTGGGTCTTTTTCACGCCTCTCGGAACGTGAAGAGGATAAAAACTGATTTCTGAACCCATAGTCTGCATCACATGTATAAAATGATTCTGGACAGGACGAGGACGTGAACTGTAATTAAACGTTAAATATTATACAAGTCTGAATTCTGCTTTTTCCTCCTCTTTGTTTCTGCCTCTCTTCTCGTCTTCTGACCTCCTCTAATTTTAGAAATGTTCCTGCTGGCATCTCTCATAAAAAAACAAATTGAGCTATCTCAATTTCCATTTGGACACACACACACACACACACACACACACACACACACACACACACACACACACACACACACTAATTGCACCTCTTTTTTCCTGGCTGCTAAAAATGGAAACTTGTTTATTCCAATGAACAGATGCCTCCATGACACACACACACACACACACGTTTGTTCATGCCTCTTAGTGTGGACACTCGTTAACACAATACACTCCCTAGTCTCTTACCTGAACTCTAACTCAACCTGAATCTAACCCTAAACCAGGTCTTAACCCTCAAACAGTCCGTTCAAGTGGGTCAGAAAGTGAGGACCAGTCAAGATGTCCCCAGTCTGTAGGTTGTAGGCTCAATATGGTCCTCACAAATATATCTGTACCAGTACACACACACACACACAGAGACCACCCATGGCTCTGTGTGTGTGTGTGTGTGTGTGTGTGTGTTCCTTTACACACACACGCTCATTTCTCCTCTCACATCAAACACACACCTCACGTGGTGTGTGTGTCAATCAGCCGACTCGTCGCTCTGTGATTGAAGCGAAGTGGTTTTTCTCTCCAGCAGCAGAGTGAAGAAGACTCTGCGACCTTCAGCTGCGTGGGAGGAAGTGTGCAGGTTCCTAACGCTGCGTCTCGGTCGGGGACAGACTGAACCACTTTCGGGCCAAACTGACCCATTGTCAAGTCTCGCCTCTGCTCCGCTCTCCCTGGTTACGGTTGCTAAGCGGGACAAACAAATGGCCCCGGAGTCCGTTTCCACCGAGGACACCTGTGGATTTAATTGAGTCATATTTCTATTTAGCCTCATTCAGCCGGAGCTTTGAGAAAATGTGGTTTCGGTGTCGCCAGTCGCCTTAAAACACCAGCGGCCGTATTCATATTCTGAGAACAAGTGAAAGAGCCTGAATAGATTTCACGTCTGCTGGAGAATCAGAGTCAGTTTTCTTAACGGATCGAACACGTGTCACAGCGTTTAAATAAAAAGAGAAACGTGTGCAGACGGTGAAGACGGATCCGTCACATCGACACAAACAAGAAACGTCCACACGAGCTGGTTCCTGAGTGCGACGACGCGATCAACTTGACCTTTGACCTTTCAGATATAGAACGGCACAGCATTTTCGTGAATCGCTCCTGAATTTTTGACGTGAAAGTTTGAATGCTTGTTGGTTTTTAACATTAGTTCGGTCGAGTTGATGCTCAAGAATCGGACGTCTCTTCATTTCCTTAAACAAAGTGCAATGAATCCTGGGATATCGGCCCGAGAAGGATCAGCCCGGATCATCCAGTTATTAAGATACGTTCTATGAGTTCTTTTTCTAAATGCACTGGTATCAGATCAGAACTCGATACTCGGCTGATGCTCACAGGTCCAGTAACAGGAAGGAAAACGCTCTCAGAACATCTCTGAGTAAAAAGCGGAATCTGCAACAGATTTAAGTTAAATGCAGAATGTGCAGAATGAAGTTTTCTAAATGGAGCCAGAAAAGTCTCTAAAGTGTTAATTACAGCTGGGAACAGCAGTTAAATGTGGTGTTCCCCTCCACACACACACACACACACACACACACACACACACACACACACACACACACACACAGACACAGACACACACACTGGGAGTCCCACCACAGCCAGTTTGCTACTAACCATTAAATCGTGTAAACAAGTCGATTTGGGCGACACACAACCTGAAATGAGAGCTCTCTTCCCCAGCGTCCCTCTGTCCCGCCTCCGACAGCGCGGCGGCCATCGCGTGAGATCGCCAAATCGCTCCCAGTCGTGAAATGATACGCTGAGCGACGTCCCCGACATAATTAGTGGCTGCTTCATGAGACATGATGGTCAGAGTGTGTGTGTGTGTGTGTGTGTGTGTGTGTGAGATAAGGAATGTGAAAACACAACCAGCAGAGAAGATATTTTTAGGAGTTGGTGATTCCCACTGCAGGAAACGACTGTGACCTCCAACAACCACTTGATGTCTGCACCTCTGTTTGTCTGTTTGTTTGTTTGTTTGTTTGTTTGTTTGTTTGTCTGTTTGTTTGTTTGTTTGTTTGTTTGTTTGTCTGTTTGTCTGTCTGTTTGTTTGTTTGTTTGTTTGTTTGTTTGTTTGTTTGTTTGTTTGTCAGCAGGATGATGCAGAAACTCACCAGAAAATCAGTCAGGACAGAATATATCAATCTGTGTCCCTTTCTGTCACGATGTGAGATGTGATGTTTGGATATTTTCACCAATGTCCCAGAGAAGAATTCATGAAGCTGCATGAAGTGACAGAAATAAATGAAGAGGACAAACACTCACTGAATCCTCAAATCATCTTTTCTTATATGTCTCTTCTTGTCTTGTCTCTTCTGGTCGTGTCTCTTCTGGTTGTGTCTCTTCTGGTCGTGTCTCTTCTTGTCGTGTCTCTTCTGGTCGTGTCTCTTCTGGTCGTGTCTCTTCTGGTCGTGTCTCTTCTTGTCGTGTCTCTTCTGGTCGTGTCTCTTCTGGTCGTGTCTCTTCTGGTCGTGTCTCTTCTTGTCGTGTCTCTTCTTGTCGTGTCTCTTCTTGTCGTGTCTCTTCTTGTCGTGTCTTGTGGTCGTCGTTTGAGTTTTGTTGAACCATCAGCATCTTCCTCAAGCTCCAGTAGATTTAGACCCTGAAATTATAGATTGTGAGTTTGACTCTGTCCTCGACCTTCTTGATTTTTACTGTAGAATTCAACAAACTATTAATATTAAATCCTCTGAAAGAGATTTGTGTGTGATATGAGCTGAAATCACCCTCTCAGAGAATAAAGACATATATATATTATATATATAATGAATAATAGATGAGTAACTTACTGATTGATAGGTGCTTGTTTTTCCTGAACCAAAAATGTTCAGGTACCGTCTGCATACTCTAAAAGTTACGCTCAAGAGTACACACATAGAAGAACAGGCTCAAAGGCAGTGACACACACACACACACACACACACACACACACACACACACACACACACACACACACACACACTCGTCTCAGGGGAGATTTCCATATGCTCGCAGCACTGAACCATGAAAACTACACTCACACCTCACAAACCTGTGATGAAAGTGATTCCTCCAAACACTAATCAGCACCAGAAATAACTCGCTTGATCAGCGTCTACCAAAAGGCCACGGGACTCACCGACGGGAGGACAGACTGACAGAGTAAATGTAAGATGACACCAACCCAGTTGTGTCAAAAAAGAAAGAAAGCAAACACAGAGAAAGAAGTAGACAGGTAGACATATGTGGGACATGGCTAATGACAGGGAGTACATTAAAATTAGAAATAAGAGGGAGACAGGAGCAGAATAAAGACGTTCGTACAGTCAGAGTCATATGTGCTGAAGACTTATTAACTGACCTGTGTTCAAACACGGTGATAAAAGAGGCTTTTTACAGAAAACACGTCTGAACTGATGCTGCGACGGCGTCTGACTCCGTTATCACTGCAGCTTTACTTCATTTCACACAACATGAAAACACAATGAATGTAAAAAACATGGAGTAGAAAACAGATTTGGTTTCTATGAAAACCACACCCACAAGAAATCAAATATATAAAAAATCTTCAACACAGGTTATTATATTATTAGTATTCTTTAATAATAACTTATACTGTCTGTAAAGGCAATTCATCAATTTGTATTTGATTTGCATTTAATTGCATTAATTATTGATTTAGTTTTCATTTTCTTTTGATAAGAAGAAACATTCGAGAGACAAATATGAAAGATGTGCATCAGTTTGTTTTGATGTGTGAACGTGTTTAACGTATCGATCCATCGACGACGTTTTCATCTGCGTCCGTTTGTTTGTTAGTGGAATTAGTTCTTTATCGTATTATATATAATATTTATATTTTGAATCTTATTCATTTCCTACTATATTTCCCCTTGTGCTGCTTTTATTAATTGAATTTCCTCTTCAGGGGATTTATAATCTTTATCTTATCTTATAATTTCTTCATATTCATATGTAATTAACACATATTAACGAGCTGTAAATGAAAGGGTCACCATATTGATTCATGGTGTTTTAAAGGTTAAATCCTGATTATTGCTGAAATGAAATGAAATCAAAGCCTTTATTGTCATTGTACGAGATGATGAAATGAAATTCTCCGATCAAGATGGCGGCGCGCCCCGCCATCTTGTTTCCAGTGAAGAAATAAGGCACAGACAGATAAATTACTGTATTTATATTTATTTGAAAACAACAATCCATTTTTTCCACTTCTACTGCGATTCCTTGTCGACTGGGGTCATACATGATATTTGTATTAATTCCACAGAACACCATCACAAAAGTTACCCTTTTATATGCACATTTACCTTTTTTTTGTCCTTTTTTTGTATTGTATTGTCGTCATTTCTATACAATGACTTGTGCTTTGATATTCTTGAAAGAGAGAAACAGACTTTTTTTAAAGACATTGTTGTCGTCATGATAAGTGTATATAACAGAGGGAGGATCCAAATAGAAAAGAGTGGTAAGAATAAGAGGATATACTGGTCGAGTACACACCGATACAGAAAACAGAGATACACACTCACATTGCACCTGCCCGACTCCACCAGGACCCCCCCCACCCCCCCACCTCCTCCTCCACGCTCCCTTCTGCTCCTGACTCTACGATGGGTTCTAAGTACAACTGCTGTTGCCTTGCAACAAATACACTCCCTGCTGGTGAGCAGAGCTCTGGCTAAATATTGCTTAGCTACAAAATGAAATGAAGGAGCGGAGGAGGGAAAACGCAGAAAGGCCCAAAGACTGTGAAGTTGATTGTTGTTTTTTGAGGGTTCAGAACAATTCACCTTCAATTTCAATGAAAGTCTGCTGCAAAATAAAAAAGATCAGAGAGCTCGTCTTCAGAAACATAAGGTGCATTTGTCAGAGAGTTTGCTGAACGCGTTTGTCTCCAGAAACGAAGAGTTTGGACACGATGAGAAATAGAAATGAAGTTTGTCGTGGGGTTCGACTTGATGCTGACACGACTGGAATGTTTCCCCCTTTTAAAAAAACTGTTTTCATTCAAGCAAAAGTCACGTGACGGAGAGTGGAGCCGTTCGGCGGCTGGTGTCCAGGGAGGAGTGTTAGCAGGAAGAAGAGGAGAAGGAGGAGGAGGAGGAAGAGGAAGAGGAGGAGGAGGATGAGGAGGAAGAGGAGGAGGAGGAGGAGGAGCAGAATGCCACGGTGCAAGAAGGCATGTTCATTCACTTAATGCTGAGTCTGAGCCTCGCAAATAAAAAAGAGAAACAGAAGAAATAATACCACGAAAAAAGAATTTGAAAACAAAAAGAAATCACAACCAGAGATGAGAGAAGAGCAGCAGAGAAAATGTACAAGCTCATAAATACATAACCTTAATGTGAATGTCATTCTATATGATAAGTGCAGAGAGAGAGAGAGAGAGGGAGAGAGAGAGAGAGAGAGAGAGAGAGATAGAGAGAGAGAGAGAGAGAGAGAGAGAGAGAGACTCTATATGCTGTATGTATTCATATGCTGGGTAAATATTCATCTTACTTCTATGTGTATATTCCTCCAAGCAGAGGGTGCTCACTTAGACGTATATAAATAGGTCTAACATATAAAGCCATAGTACAGTGTATATATATCCTCGCCCTAATGTCAGCGATAGCAAAAAACCCATGCTTTACATAGAAAAAGGCATCCACGACATTTAAGAAAAAATTTACAATTTATGAAACATGGTAACAATAATAAATAGTATTATATAGAATTGCCGCTGTACACAAAAAAGCCATTTTTTTTAAATTTCACTCATATAAAAATATGTTTTAGTGCAACCGTACGTAATAGTAATATCCATAACTTCACATCGCTTGTCCAGACTTTTTAAGGTGTCCAAAAAGAGAGAGAGAGAGAGAGAGACAGAGGAGGGAGGAGGAGGAGGGAGGAGTTTGCATTTATTACAAAGCTGATATTATTGTATTTACATTTACCTTCCTGCTTCGTTTGCTTATCAGAATATAAGCAACAAAAAAAGGTTGAAAGAAAAGGCACACACGTAGCTGTCCAATCTTTTGTTTCTGACGTACCGTTTCGAACCCGACTCCTTCCTCAGCTTTTACTTTCCTCATCCAGTCGAGCGCATGTTGTTTCCGTACACGTGAAACCGTTTGCAAATCCTCTTTAAATAAGAAAGTGTCAGATAGCAGGCCCCGGTTAGAACAGACATGTGAACAGCATGCTGCAGAAGTTCATGTTCTCTGTATGTATATGAGAGAGAGAGAGGAGGGGGGGTGTGTGTGTGTGTGTGTGTGTGTGTGTGTGTGTGTGTGTGTCTGTTGAACTAGAAGAAATGTGTGTGTAAAGTGTGCAAAGGTCATTTCTCTCTCTGTTGCACTTCATCCCTTCCTATTATCCAAAAACAAAAAAGAAATCCACAGATCCTCCTCCTCTCCTTCTTCCTCTGCAGGTCTACGACACGTCTCTGCTCCTCTTTGTGCTTTCGACCTCTCCGTCCCGCTCCAGCCGCGGAGGTTTGGACGCCGTCGGAGGCTGGAGGGCGTCGACCGCAGGGCTGTGAGGGTGAGGAGAGGAGGTGGAGGAGTGAGGGGAGGAGGGGACTGACGGGTGGGGAGGCCTGAGCTCCAGGCCGCTAAAGTGCTGAATCCCAGGGGGAGAGGGCGAGGGGTGAGGAGATGGCGGCGACATGGAGACGGAGGGCGAGCGGCGCAGCTGATGCTGCGAGTCAGGGGACGCTGCAGAAGGGGAGGAGGAGGAGGAGGGAGGAGCTCGGCCTCCATCTTTACCTTCATCCACCTTCAGTCCTCTCTCCGCAGTGTCCTCGGAGTCGATGCAGAGTGACGCGATGGCGTTGGTGCACGTCTGGATGACCTCCTCCTGCTCCTGCCTCACTCCCCCGCCGTCCCTCTCCTGCGAGGACGGGTGAGGCCCCGACGACTCCCTCACCCACTCTCCTCCCCCTCCTCCCCTCTCGATGAAGGAGGTGAAATGTGGGGGGGCAGCCTCGCTGGTGGTGGAGTCCTCTGACGTGCTCTTCTGCACCGTCAGGCGTGGTGCGCCCTGCTGAGCGAGAGGGGTGGTGACGGACGTGTGGACGGAGTGTACCATCTGGATCCCGCCGATGGGGATCATCGGGTAGGGCGAACGCACCTGGAATCACAATGTAAACGTTCAAAGATTCCAGTGAAAGTAAAAAGACACACACACACATCTTGAGGTAATTAATTAAATATGTAAAATATTATATTATAAACACAGAATCTAGAATAGTGAGTAAAGTAAAATAAAAAGCTTAAATGAAATACTAAAATGTATAAAATAAATAAAACATAATTACATCAAATATAATAAAAGTAAGGTGTAGTGACCTGGAGTTGAGAATGAAGAGGAAGGTGACTGAACAGGACTTGGTGAGGTGGGCTGGACTGGTTGCCGTGGTTACTGGCCTGCCGCTGTTCCCCCAGTGAAGGTGAGTCTGGACTGAAGTTCCTGGAAACACAAGAGGAGACGCAGTGAAATAAACTGAGGAAGCAGATTTGATTGAATAAGTTAATTCGTCCAAAGAAAACTTGGAAGAAACCTCAGATTCATTTTTTAAATCTGACGTCGACATTCAAAAAATAATTACACGCACTCAGTTCTCGTTTTAATAAAAACACACTTGAGGCTTTGTGATGAAAAAACAAATATTATATGAAAGTGAGTCTCGATGAGCAGGAACAGAAATGTGTGGTCGGCGGTGTCGGTAGAAAAATAAATGCAAAGAACGAAGGCTCGGTCGAACTTCTAGAGTCTGAGAAAAGGTTTTTAAAACACAAATGTATTATTTGAAGAACAGACGATAATCAGTTGTTTAAAGTCGGGAGCGGCAGCAGAAGCCAGAGTTTGAAGTGGAGCTCTTAAGAAGAAAAACAGCCGTGTTATTAACCACACCGCCGCCGGCCAAGATCCCATTACCACCAAAACCCAGCAGCCCCATCTTCAATCATGCCTTCGCTCTGACGCTCTATCGGACTCTTTATTCCCTCATCCTCCCTGAATGTTTCTGCTCTGCCAAACGCTTCTCTTCTCCCCACTTTGTCCGACAGCTGCTTTCTTTTCCATCATCATTTCTACTTCAGGTTTTCTGCACCGACGCCACGACTTCATGTCACAAAGTTTAGAAAATCACAGTTGAGAAGTGAACACTGACGCAGTTTGAGATTTTTTAAATATTCATAAATTATGTCTTCATACTGGAAGAAAGTAAACTGGTTCTTACCGTCTCCATTTCTGTGCTGGTTCTGCGACGTCCCAGAGAAACAAACTCTCCCTGACCCACCGGCCTCAGGCTCCTCGCTCCGCTCTGCTGGCTGCAGGTCGCAGGGAAATACACAGAATTACAACAATTAATATCTGTTTGATCCTCTGTTAAACTTTAGAGATAATTACAGAAAGATTATCAGATTATGGTAAACAGTATTTATTCAGTCAGGTGGTCCTCACCTTTGGGGGTGAAGGTGCTGGTGGAGTCCTCTGCGAGGGGACAGAGGCCGGAGCACCCCCCTGTGGCGACCTCGTGGTGAAAGGTCACGCTTGTAGTCTCTTCCTGCCGGAGACGTGGGTCGAGAGAGAGGGGAGAGCAGTGAGAGGTGTCCCCTCCTGGGGGAGAGGTCTCTCCGGTACCCGCCTGCTGCTCCCAGGTCTCTCTTGGGGGAGATGTGTCGCAGAGGGGAGATGTCCCTCCGGGGTGAGAGGTGTCTGGCACGGGGCGAGAGGTCGCGACGTGGGGAGAGGTACCGGCGGGCTGAGGGCGAGGAGGAAGGGGAAATGGGGGACGGGCAGCCGGAGTGGTCCAGCCCGGGTGAGGACAGGCGGGAGGAGGGGGAGGAGAGGTCCGGGGAGTGGAAGGGCAAGTCTTCATCCATCGAGGAGCAGGGTGGAACCAGCAGCCTGCTCCCCAGTGACCTCTGCAGGTTGTGCTGGTACTCGTGACCACGCTCCCTCGCCGCCAGGTCGGTGGGCGGAGCCTGTGATGTGATCTGGATGCTCGGCACGGTGGTTAAGTAGCCAAACAGCGGCGGCTTGTTGGCGTTTCCCAGGAGGTCGGACGCAGAATGATGAGACAGGTGAGGAGACGGGTGGGAGGCGGCCATGGCTGTGATGGACAGAGCGGGGAGGCCGTACGGCTGCGGGCTGGCGGAGCGTGAACGAGTCTTCGGAGTGGAGTCGCCATCATAGTCGTCCTCTTCATCGTCTTCATCGTCCACCTCATCGCCGTCCTCCTCGCCGCCGTCCGAGTCGTCTGCATCCGAGAACTGGTGGTCAGCCATCACGCCTCTGGACATCTTCTCTGACCTCTGACCTTCGTCTCCGCCATCTAGGAGACGACGAGGAGGGAAAGAGAAAAGAGAAGAAGAAGAGGAGGAGGAAGAAGAGACCAAAGGAAGAGGAGAAAAGAGAAGAAATGAAAACGTAGAATAATTAGGGGAGGAAGAGGAGGGATATAAAAAGTGATGGATGAGAAAAAAGAAGAGGGGAAAAAGAATGTAGAGGAATTTAATGGGGCAGAGAGGAGGAAGGGAGGGAGGAGAAAAATCAGGAAAAAGTAAGAGGAGAGGAAGAGGAGGAATAAGAAAAAATAGGAAACGTGATGGATGAAGAAAAAGAAATAGGAGACAGCAGAAGAAAAGGAAAAGGACAAATTAGAGAAAGCAAGAGCGAGAAAGAAGAAGAGGAGGAAGAAGAGAAAGGAGAAGAAATTAAGACGTGAAATAAAACCACATTTTCTCTCCGGCTCCAAACAATAAAAAGTCAAAGACAATAAAGCTCCAGCCAAACGTTTCTGCTCGTCTGAAAACAGAATCATTTGTTTCTCTGAACACAAAGAGTCAAAGATACAAACTGAACCTAAACGCTTCCTTTGCTTCTTTTTTAAATTTGCTCTTTCTTTTCTCCTCCAGCCGCCGTTTGAAGATCATGAACTTTATTCAAACGACTTCTCACGGATCCTCGAACGCTGGACGACTTCTCCACTGAGTCTGTTTGTGTCTCAAGAACTTGACACCGAATGAAAACGAAGCCAAAACATTTAGAATTCAAATCCACAGTGTGTTCAGTAGTCGTGGTGATGAGGAGTCGTCTGATAAACAGGCTGGACCAATCAGGGGTCAGTCTCAGATGTCATTCAGAGATGATTTAGGTCATTTTATTGGTATTTATCACCAGACTGTTGTTAATCCTGATGAAAACTCTAAATGAAATGAATCCCACTCGTTTCCAGCCTCGTTATCGAGATGAATGGGAAACCGAACCCCCCCCCCACCATCCCCCAGCCAACTCCTGCCAGGACAATTTATTATTTGTGAATATTTCATGGGAAATCTCGTTCATCCCTCTGAGCCCACAACATCTTCCCCAGTAATAATTTTCAGATTATTTCCATATCAGCTGATTAATGGGATCCTGGAGTCCGGGAGCCTCCCGCTGCGTCGGAGGCGATGAACGGCAAATATTCCTCTCTGTGTCTTGATGGAAAATAAATGTGTGGCTTCACAAATTGTTCCTTGGAGATGTTCATGGAAATCTGTAAACGCTGGATAATGAGAGACCGCGGACGGCAGAGTGATGTTTAGACTTTTCTCTTTAAAGCTGCTCTTTAAAGCTGCTTATGTGTCGAGTGCTTGACATGAGTGTTGAGCTCTGCTTTCCATTTCACTTCCTGTCCCCGTACGACCGCACGGAGCAAAGACTGGAGGCTGCAGCTCCTGGAGTGTGTGTGTGTGTGTGTCTGTGTGTGTGTGTGTGTGTCTGTGTGTGTGTGTGTGTGTGTGTGTGTGTGTGTGTGTGTGTGTGTGTTTTATTTACCTCCATCGTCTGCCTCTGCGTCCTCAACCGACGACATGGAGACTCCCAACTCCAGACACTTTTTCATATGAGCCTTTGACTTCATGTGCTTCGTCAGGTTTCCTACAAACACACACATTAGACACACACACACACACACACACACACACACACACACACAGACACACTTTAATGACTCTTGGGTGACGAGAGTGACAGAGGCTGAAATGGACATTTTGTAGAAGCCGTAGAACAAAAACAAGCACATCCACAAAATTACAATTTAAAAATCACATATCATTTCTTCAGCTGCTTGAGTGAGAAGTCGCCGCTTGTCAGGCAGAGAACAGCTTTTTAATAACGATCAGATATCTTCAGCCCCCCCCCCCGTCCGACCACCATGAGCTCTCTGCATGTTTTATTCACCACTTACTTCTACATTTTGCGATTTTATTCTTCAATTAAAACCTTGATAATGAGTTTTTTCTACTAAAAATATCTTCATAAAGATGCTATTCCTCAAAAACGTGATTAGTCTTGTTCAAAAGAAAGTTTCGGGGCAAATTTACGAGATGATGGATCATTTTAATTTCCTGAGGGGAATGTGAAAGTCACGGGACTGGATATGAGCGGCTGACTGCAGCCCTACCTTTCGTCTTGAAGGCGAAGTTGCAGAACTTGCAGACGTACGGTCGGACGTCCGTGTGCGTCCGGATGTGTTTCTTCAACATGCTCGGCTTCTTGCAGCGGATTCCACATTCCTCGCAGATGTACTTCCCTCGGCCGCGACCACGAACGTAAACATAGTCCTCATTGGATTTGTAGCTGGAAGAAAGAACAGAGAGTTATGAAAGAAATGTGATTTTCAGGTTTTGGTTTCAGCTCTTTCTGTCTGTTGCTTTGTTTGTTGGATTGTCAGCACGATTACACAAAAACTACGGCACGGATTTCTACTAAAGTTTGGTTTAAGGATGAATCATGCTCCAAGAAATAAGCTGTTAAATTTTGGGTTTGATTCAAGGAATTGAAATTGAAATTTCTATCACATTCATTCACCCTGGCAGAGAGCAATGATTTAATATCGTCCATTTTCCTTTAGTTTAGTCACTTTCACCCAAATTTCTAATGTTTTAATTAAAGAAAAATAAAGATTCCCATTCCCGACAATTGGAAACAGATTTAATTGTCTAGACTAAGTCGAACACAGTCGGCAGCTCCTCGACAGCAGGTTGGGACTTATTTAATTTCACCAGATTTTATTCTCTCCCTAAAGGTGAATAAATAAAAAACATCTCCACAGCAGAGACACAACTTAGAAAAGCACCAGCACAGGTTGAGAGAGAGAGAGAGAGAGAGAGCGAGAGAGCGAGAGAGAGAGAGAGAGAGAGAGAGAGAGAGAGAGAGAGAGAGAGAGAGAGAGAGAGCGAGAGAGCGAGAGAGCGAGAGAGAGAGAGAGAGAGAGAGAGAGAGAGAGAGATCCTCATCCTCAGGGTCAGAGGTCAGAGGTCAGCCGCCCTGCAGCTGGTACAGATTCACGGTCACGCTCAGGGACTCAGATACTTGCTGACACGCAGGTTCTGCTTAAAAAAGGCTGAAAGCCGGTTTTCTCTCTGCTCGACTGCAGCTGCATCAGAGAGAAACGCAGCCGAGACATCGATCCAGATCAAACACGTGCATGTTGACAACGAGCTGCGAGGAATATCTAACCCGGAGTTAACGAGCAGCAAGGAAACGTTAAAGAGGAGCAGAGAGGATACGACAGGAAACGGCCCCGAGATGAAAGTTGTGCGTCTTTTAAATGTGATGTGAAGTGTGAAGCCGCTTAAGTTCACACACGTCGTCGGCTGCAGGATGAGACGAACGAGGGAAAGTGAGAATAACAGATTAACACGTTTCCTCCCGAGAGTCTGAGAGGACAAAATAAAGAGGAAGAGTTTTCTTATATTTCTACTTATCAACTCATTTATATACAGATGATCCGACTGTCTGAGGAAAGAGATGTTTTCTGAATATTAGAACATGTAAACATTTCATTAATGTCTCTTTCAAGGAGTTTCAAAATAAAACAGGAACCGATGCAGAATTCCACCTCTGTGCTTTGTGTTTATCCTTCAGAACGTCTTCCTTCCAGTCCCACTTCTTTTACAGGACTTTAAAAACAGAGATTCAGGGTCAGACATGATTTTCTTTCCCGAATGGAGCTTGAAGTGAACCAGCCGACACTTGGCAGCAGCATCAGTGCACATCTGCACGAGCCTGTCTGTCATGGAGGGAAATTACCAGCGACCACCAGTCAGACCCGGCTACATTTTCTCTGTTTTCCGCCGCAGAAGCTTCACATTGAGGTTCTGTTGGGGAAAAAAGGGATATTTCCTTTGTGGTGAAATGGTGAAAACGGCTGGTGAATTGTGTCGTTTCCTGTCCTGTCTGCAGCGGCTGGAGGAGAATACGGCGAGTTCAGGGCCTCGTGTGCTGGAGGAGGTGGAATATCAGGTCCATCAAACGAGCCGCCCGCTTCAGCGAGGGGGAAACTGGTCCTTCAGCTGCGCGGCTCGAGTGGGAAATGCCTCTGAACCAGTCGAGACGTTTACACAGCTGCAGCCAGTTATGAAAATGAATTATGATGATGATTATTTTGTTTTATTCCGTTTCATTCACAGCACACGGTAAGATCATGAAGCAGATTCACTTACCGATACTTTCAAGGCCGGTAATGGATTTGTTTTCTCTGCCAAGACTTCTACTTTATGGATTTCTGTCATCTAAAGAGATTTTAATCCTGTCGTGTGTTTGTTAATGAGCTTTAGTGTGTGTGTGTGTGTGTGTGTGTGTGTGTGTGTGTGTGTGTACTACTACTGTGCATCATGTTTATGTAAGTGCATGTGTGTGTTTTCCTGTTTGTATGCTTTTATCCATTTATTGCTTCTAAAATGTCCTTCGGGGACAAAAGAGAATTACTTCACTGTCTGCTGCTTTTAATAATGCCTGTGTGTGTGTGTGTGTGTGTGTGTGTGTGTGTGTGTGTGTGTGTGTGTGTGTGTGTGTGTGTGTTCCACTCAGCAGCCTTGCTCTCACTGGCTCTACTGTAAGACTATAAAACATTATGATGCAGGAGGAATCTCTCACTACAGAGGTTTGTAGATTTTACTCCCTCATAGTCTTTTTTTTTTTACCACTTAACGAACATTTAAGAACAAATTCATGAGACTTCTACATAAAAAAATAAGCTTCGTTGACTTGAAAATGTTTCAACTATAAACTAATCTTCAGACTCATCCGTCATGAAGCAAATTAAATGTTAAATTGCATGGATTGAAACGTCAATCTGATTTCCCTCTAAAAGAAATAGAAATATAAAAAGTGAGGTACTTACATAAAATAAAAACAAAAGAAATCCATTATAATGAAAGAAATGTTAAGTCCAACGCCTCTGACATTAAAAAAATAACTAAATATGAGTGAAAAAGCTTTTAAATACAACTAACGAGGTTCAGATCCACTTCACACCCGTCTTTAAATTCAGAAGAATTCATGAAAGTTGACGTCCAATTACAGTGAAGCTCAAGTCGTCAGCGTGTGATGGGTTTACCAGGCTCAGCCTCCCGGACTCTCACAGGCACATTCTGGTTAATCGTCATGAAAGAGATGTCGTAAAACCTCGTACGTCATGAACGTTCATTTTCATTTTGTCTGGTTGTTCGGACTAAGAAAGGGACAATAAAGTTTCTGATCTAGCGTTGAGTTTATTTGATTGTGATTTATTTCTGTCCTCGTTATAACCTGGATGTATCTGCTTATTACTGTTTTACTCTTGTTTTAATGTTAAATTCTAAAAGTACCCTGGGGAAGAACCTGGTTAACCTGCAGCGATGAGTTCTGGATCAAAATCTTTCTATAAAAGATGAAACTAGCTGCTAAAAATAAGAAAGAGGGAAAATGTCTTGGCTGCCGTCTCATTCAGACGTTACTTTAATCATGGAGTTGATTGATTGACTCAGTAAAGTACCTGTAAGGTTTGGAATCTTTCTCAGTTTCACCTCGTAATCTTAAAAATGTCAGATTTCCATCACTGTCAAAATCTGACCAGTGATTCCTGAAAAAGACTCGTTCTGTGCACCAGATGTCACTGAAGCTCCTTTTAAGGTATTGAGGAAAACAATTAAAAGTAGAATGTCACTTAAACCTCCACAAGGAGCAACAGCCCTTTAAATTCAATCCAGCTGCACACACTCATAGTTTTCCGGAACATGCACGATTGTTTTCATCAGGATCCATGAAGTATTCTCCAGGCTTGATGGGTTCTTCTCTGACCCACAACACAACCTTCCACCGCCAGTTTCGTGGTAATTCATCCTGTACTTTGAGTTTGATCTTGCTTACAAACCAACAGGCTAAGGGACCGGGGTGAAAACATAACCTCCACTTGTTCAGAATGACTGGGGACCGTCTTTGACGCGGACAACTACGATTTAGCATTTGAACCTTAAATAAAAGTGTCTGAAATTGAACGTACCCGCCTTCGAAGATCTTGATCCGGGAGGGTTCGGTGGCGGACTGTTTGGCTGAGACCTCCTTCTCCACCTGCTCCTCCTTCGATCGGTCCCACGACACCACTCCTTTCATCTTCCTCCCAAAGTTACAGACATCAACAGGCATCAGCTCTGGTTTCAACTGCAGAGAAAAGGAGGGAGAGGAGTTTAAAGGAAAAGGCTTTTTCTCACTTGTGTGTCTCTGTGTTGTTTTCTCTAAATTTCTATTTACCTGATCAAACCTCAGCTTCCAGGCCACAGACGACACCAGTTTTCCAGAGCTGGGTGGAGACATGGCTGATGCTGTGTAAACCAAATCTGTGTTTCTCCTCTGTTTGGACCTCAGCAGGGCCAGTGCAGCCTTGGTGCTGAGGTTCAGAGGATTGGGATTGTACGAGTTTACACACCACGAACTGTAGACAGACCCTCGCAGAGCGGCCTGGGTGCTGTTGGGTTTGGTGTATTTCAGGAAACACCAGCTAACTCTGCTCGTAGTGCGCAGGCTAGGGAACTGGAAATACTGCTGGACATCCGCCATGTCCGTGAGTAGCAGCGTCTGGCCCACTGTTCCGGATAATCCTGCGCTTTGGTTAGAAGCGAGCTGAACCAGCACGCTGACCGGGGTTTTACTGGATGCACATGCCTTTGTGTTGTCACTATCTTCTGCATCATTTGAGGAGACCATAGACTGGGGGCTAAAGTTGGGCTCTGGAGCTGAATCATCCACATCAAGTTCCTCTGGGGAGTCTCGGCCACCTGATCGGTCTGTGACAATCTGGAGAGGAGGGGTGAAGCTCTCAGCTCGGGGTACATCAGGGAGGTGGGGGGCGGAGGAACGGACGGGAATGGAAATCTTTGTGGCAAAAGGGTAGTCGCTTGGTGGGGAAGAAGACATCCTTTCAGAGTCATCCATGGAGCCATCACTCTTCAGACAGGCTCGCAGACCTCTGCACTGCCCTTTATCAGCTGTGCTACTGTTCTCAGTTCCACTCAGCTCCACAGCGCTCATCTCCTTCACAATCTGTCCATACATCCTCTCCTCCTTCACTCTTTTCTGCTGCTTAGTCTCGAAGAAGAGCTCCAGAGAGCTGGTAGGGGAGAGCATGCGCTTGCTGCCGCCAATGCCTGACCCTGAGGCGTCTGTGGTGGAAATGGTGCCTGATGTTAGTGATAGTGGTATCCCTGTGTTTAGCCGTTGCTCCGGCAGAGAATCTGGAACCTTCCAGGGAGGGTAGCGCAGCGTTGAGCCTTCGGTCTTTCCCAGGAAGTGTGACAGGTTGAAACCTCCTCCAATTCCTCCTGGTGGTTTGCCGGTGCTCGAAACACCAACCGGGGGAGACATGCTGCTGTTGTCAGCACAGCCCGGACTGCTAGCTACCAGCTGACTAACACTTGTGTACATAACACTACCAAATGATGGCACATGGGTTTGGATCCGTACAGGAACCAGCATACTGGGCAGTGAGGACTGTGATCCCAGGTTCTGCGTTGCAAAGACAGGTTGGATCTGCTGCAGAAGCATGGAGTTGGTGGTGGAGCTGGGCAGGGAGAACTTAGAGGACTGCAAGCCAAAGTTTTGCTGTTGCTGGGACAGAGGAGAGTTTCGGGATGAGAAGGAGGCAGGGTACATTGGAGAGCTGGCGTTTTCTGATTTTCCATCGTGTGACTGTTGATCATGGATTTGCTGCAGGGAGTGGAGTGGTGCATGTTTGTGTTGTGGGTGTCCAGCGAGGCTGCCTGGTGATCTGATGTGGAGTTTTGGGAGTTGCTGCTGGGCCGGCTGATGTCTGGGCGTCTGTCCGGCCTCCTGAGACCAGAAGAGACCTGGTTGCTGGAAGGAGAGGTAGGGGGGGCCACTCTGGTACTGCTGCATCACGTCCTTGTTCATGACCTCATGACCTGGATGTTCTCCTTCAGATGACGAGCCCTGGGCATGCAGACGATGCTGTTGGGACCTATTAGGAGGAAAAGGTGGAATATTCTTAGTATTATGCTAAATATAGCTAACAACATTGTACTAGTTGAACCAGTTGACTATATAGTCCAGGAAATTGTTGAAAGGGTTGATGGATTTTGTTCATTCTTTCACAACTGAACTCTTACCTGCCATAGAGTGGTTCATCCTGCAGGCTGTCCTCACTGATACTCTGCTGGAGGAGATGCTGGTGGTGTTGGTGAGATCCTATACCTGGGAATAAAACATATAAATGGAAAAATTAAAAAATTATCCCAAAAGTATTTTAAATAATCAGCTTTAATAGATAATAAGAGATGAAAGCTTACCACCGGTGCTACTGCCACCTCTCTTGGTCCTGCTGGCTACATCAGGGCTGCTGTGGGGGGATCCTGTTGGTCCGGACCAAGCCACATGTTCCAAACTCTCCTGCTTGATTGACATCTCTGTGCCGCCTAGCTCCTGAGCAACTGACTCTGGATAAACACTCAGTGACGCCTGTCAAATGTGTGTGAAAGAAGTAGTGTGTGTCAGTTGACATGAAATGTTATGATACTAAGTGTGTAAGACAAAGTATGTGCAGTCACATTGATATTATTATTATTATTGTTATATATTATATAGGAAAAGACTAGTATTTGTGTATAGTGGCCAGACTCCTTTATGCTCATATATAAAAACAATAATCCAAATAGCATGAAACGTTTAATGCTACCTGTCGGACAAGATATCCACGCCGGCGTTCCTTCATTGCAGAGGCACTGGAGTAGAGCTCTCCCTGTCTGGAGGACGACAAGCTTCCATAGTCAAAGGACTTGCTGCGCATTTCAGGCAACTCCGTGGGCAGTGTGCATGGTGCCTGCTCCGACGACGACCTCCTCATCTCTCTCTGCTGGTGGTGGCTGGAATGACCACTGCCGGGTACTGTCAGGAACTCAGACTGCTTAGCTCCACCACTGGGGGCCAACGAGTCATCCTGGTTCAGAAAATCGCAAAGAAAGAAATTCTGAATTCTTCCCATTTTCTTGGACCTATTGGGAACATGCTGTCTTTTACAAGTGCCAAAGTACGACATAGTCATGGAGTCATCGATTCATTACAAGTACTTAAAAGTAATGATAATGTACCATAACCAAGGTGGGAGCAGCGCTAGAAAAACATGCCAGAAATAAACGTTACTAAAACTGCTGGAAAGTTAGTTCAGATAGTTAAAAATACTAAACATATAACAAGGTACCTGTTTGATGGGTGAGACAGACTTGAGGCCTTCATCTCTGTCAAAGGACATGGAGAAGGAAGAGGAGTGGGATAGGTTGCTCTCCTGACTGGGGCTGCGAGAAAGGCTGGTGCAAGTTGACTCAAAGCTCGATTCCCCAGACGAGTGCTCCATGTCCGCCAGACGCAGACGCTTCTTCTTGGGCGGGAGCTTTTCTGATGGCATCTGGGAGAGCGTGTCGCTCCTCTGTGGCAGCTGAAACTCCTCGACATGTTGCTGCTGCTTATCTGGCTCCTTGGTCATTGGAGCTTCTGTGTCTTTCTCAGGTTTGTCTGGCTCCTCTGTCACCCTGATCTCAGGAACTTGGATGTTGGGTTGTCGGACTAGTTTGTGTGGGATGTGATAAGGCTGACCAGGGGAGGCTGCGGCTGATGACGATGAAAGGGAGGCCAGGTCACTGTCACTTTGCAGCTGCTGCTCCATGCTCTCTGGCAGTAGGGCAGATTCAGGACTGAGAGCATCTTCATAGATCTCTGTGTCCGACTGTTCAGAGTACTGGCTAGGTGGACCTTTCTCTGAAGACTGATATCCTGGATGCTCAAAGGACTCTGACTTCTCGAAGGAATTTGGCCGGCTGAGGGAGTTGGTGTGTTGGATGACTGATATGACATTCCCAGCTGCCTTCCTGCACTCAAACTCAGTAAACAATGCAATGTCCTCAGAGCACATGCTGGCACAGGTGTCAAAGCTATCTGATTGGCTGTGAGCACTGAGCGAGCCCTTTCCTATTGGAGTGGCTCTCGACCCATCAAAACTACTTTGCTTAAACTCATAGTCCCCTATCATCTCCACTGAACCACTACAGCTACTGTCACAATGTCCAGGGCTGTCCTCCTCATCCCCAACACTCGTCTCTTTCCTCCTTTTTCTTGTGGCTATTTCTGACATGCTAACTTTAGTACCATATGGGCTATAGGCAATGTGCTCTGGGACTCCTGTGCCACGCTCACCAATCTTCATACCCAGAGATGAAGCTAAATTCTTGGGCAAGTGTCCATAGCCCTCAGCCTCTCCTACATGGGCTTCAGCGGCTGAATGTTCAAATGCAGCCTGTCTTTGGAGTCTGCGAAGCCCTTGTGGGTAAAACACATCATCTGATGACATCATCTCATCAAAAGAGTGGCTGCCCCGAATACCTGGTGGGACACTGAGGTTAGGAGGGGTGGAAGTTGGCATAGAGTTACTCCTAATTAGGGGCCCAGAATCAGATGGAGGCTCCAATAGGCCTGTACTGCTTTGACAAGGTCCTGTTGGATACTGCTTGGGATCTCCAGAGATCCCTACATCCCCTCTGAAACAGATATGATCCTCAGCTATCTTCCCCATCTCCAGAATAGCACCAGATTGTTTTAAACTAGCCGGGTCTGCCCCTGCCATGTCCACTGTGATGGACTGCCTGGATCTGGAGTTGGGTCGGTAGTACCAAGTCCGACCAAACATAATCTCTTCGTACGTCTTGACATTGGGATTTGGAGGGCTGATCTGCTGCTCTGCACTCTCAGAGCGGGAAAAGTAGCCCGAGTCTGTGCTGCCTTTGCTATGAGGACTGAGGAGGTTAAGGGACTGGGACATGGCACAGTCAGTGTCCTGGCCTTTTTTCTCCGTCAGCCTCTCGGCCAAACGTTGTTTGATGCTGGGGGAGTCGTCCAGAGAATGCGCTCTTCCGCCAACCTGTGATCCCAACATGTGATGGGACCCCTTGATGTCCTGAAAGGGTGGGCACTCCATGCCTGTGGAAGGGACTCCCCCAGACTTGGGGACAATGAGGATAGGCACTTTAATAGATCCCACAGGCAGCTCTTCAGCCGAGTCTGCATATGCTGGTTCCACACCACCTGTGCAGTGAGAAAGAGTGGAGCATGACAGAGAATAAAGTAAAACATACAAGGTAAGGATTGATTAACAGACACCTCAGCCAATTAATGAGTTAAGCTGAAGTCACTGAGTATTAAGTAATACTAAGAAATGTCCATATTGAGCAGTACTGAAGCATCAAAAATACTTGATTGTACATTGATTTCACTCAAACAGTGAGTGATACCTGCTAAATATGTATCTTTCTGAGATCCCTGGCTTGATTGATGGAAGATTACCTGTATTCTTGTCAGCCTCAAAGGAGATCTGTGGGATGGGGCTGTCTTTGTCCATCAGCATGGTGGAGCCCTCCACACCTTCCTCGTCTGTGTCGGTGCTCTGCTCTCCGTCTGAGTGAACCTCGGCCTCACCCACTGGCGATGCCTGGTCCATGTCCCCACTACGGGCCACAGCTAGCTCTGAAAATGGTACGAGTCCAGCCTTGATGGCATGAGCGTGGGACTTGCGATGCTTGTAAAGGTTGCTCTTCGTTTTGAAGGAAAAGCCACAGGGTACACATGGATATGGCCTTTCTCCAGTATGTGAGCGGATGTGCTTCTTTAGGACACTGGGCTTGGCGCAAGCTCGACCACAGTAGTGACATATGTACTTACCGGGCTTTTTCGGCTTTTGCTCTTTTTTGCTGTACCCCTCCTCTCCGGGCTCAGTGCCTGACTGAGAATACTGTCCAAAAGAGCTGGGTAGACTGGGAGATTTCTGTCGGGGAAACCTCCCAGCCCCATGAGGGTGAGTATGTCCCGGATGTCCTACGGGGTATAGGTCATCTGAGGGCAACTGGCCGGCAAATGGCCATGCATGTGGCTCTAGGCCAGGTTGAGGTTTGGCTCCTGAGAGGAAACGCTCAGTTTGGGGGTGCTGAGGGTATGGCTGGTATTGGTAGGGGTATCCCCTTGGGAACCCCTGAGCAAAGGGTCCTTGGGGGTCTTGAGATGATGGGCCTCCAATAGCTCCAACTGCAGAGGGTCCAGATATCAGCTTTCCAGAATTCCCTGTGATTGCGTACTTCTGCTGAGGCGCTGATCCCCCGGTGGCACCACATGGCAAACTCTCACGGTGTTTTGCCTCTGGGTCAGCAAAAGTGCTTCGTTTGGTTGTTGCAGAGGGCTCTGACGCCCACTTTCTTTGCAGAGGCACCTTCTCCTTCACTGCTTCCTTACTTGAGGATTTGTGCCCAATGGCAGCTGATTCACGTGCCTCCATTTTTCATGAAGCTCTTCTATGGGTGAGAAGAGAGGGGATGGTGGGGGAGTTGGGAGGGCGGATGCTGGAGGGTTACCAGTTCCCCAATCTACCAGACATGATAGCTTAATCTGTGAGGGGTGCCGACAAGTTCACAGAAACAGAAAGGACCCATCCATTGCCTCGATAGAGTGATTGTGGAGCCAGGCTGGAAACAGGAATCAGGAAGTGGACATAAAAATGGAGCTTTGGTGGATAACATCAGAAATATTTCTCTCTTTTGGCCATTTTGTAAACCGGCTAATGTTGTTGTGCGCTGTTTTTCTGTCCAGCTCATTTAAAGGCAGAAGGATCCTTGAGTGATCTGAAGAAGACAGAAAAACAAAGACACATTTGAGGTGTTTTGGAGACGAACGGTGTAAATCAAACACAATATCATCACAGCATGAACACTAACCTTTCTTTAGGTAAAGGTGCTTGTAGATCGTCTATCTGCTGCTTCATTCACTTTTCAGAGACCTGCAGAAACACAAAAGAGAAAGAGAGAAAACTAGTTTTGTTAATTATCCATCAAATCCTGTGATGTCACAGTAAAAGATTGCCTTATATTTTAAAGTCATTTACAATAACATGTTACATCCGGGTCGCTGAGTGCAACACACCACCACACACGACAACACACCGAGAAGTTGTGTGAATGTAATTGTCATTGATTGCTCAGTTAGTTCCTTCACTCTGTGCTCTTTGCCTTTTCCATCTATTCCTCCTCCCTCCCTCCCTCCCTCCTGCCTCCCTCCTCCCTCCCTCCCTCCTGCCTCCCCCCTCCCTCCACTCAGTGAGTCACCAACGCAAAGCAAACCCACGCTGTTCCTAAAAAGACACAAAGGCTTATAAATAGTTCTGTGGAAGTGACGTGTGAGTGTCATAATGTGTGTAGGCGTCCAAAAAGGCCAAGTCGAAGAGCAGTCATCACTGCGAGCACCTTTCCTTCCTCTCTGGGTGTCATAGTTCTATATTACTTGGTGTGCACTCTGTCACACATACACACAACACACACACACACACACACAAAGAAACACACACACATACCTTCATACAGTACTTGAAAGTGCGAACACTGCAGCAGATGCAGTGTATGTGTGTGTTTCCGTTGTTTAACGTTTCTTTACCACACCAACACCTGAAAGCAAAAGCACACACACGCAAGCACACACACGCACACACACAAACACACACAAACACCTGCTGAAGTTGCAGTTTTGCTTTTGTATTTCCTCATCTCAGTGTTTAAACAACCTCCTTGGCATTCTGATTGCGACACCCACACACACCCCCACACAAACACACACACACACACACACACACACACACACACACACACACACACACACAATGTAGCCACAGTGCTGGTAAGCAGGGCTCAGTGACGCGTGTGTCTAGGGGCCCAACGTGCGATCTATAAATAGCGGTTGAGGAAAACATGCTGTATTCTTAGCAGCAGGAACGCTAACTTTGGGCTTGTGTGTTTTTTCACATGTACCCCCCCCCCCCCCCCCCCCGCACACACACACTCACACACACACACTCACATACTCACAAACAGACCACAATGATTATCTCAGACCTGGGTCACATTTCTATATTTTCCATGGTGTCGAGAGTGCAAGAATGTGGAATGAAACCCAGAGGAGTCTGTTAGAAACAATGGGTTTCCAGTTCGAGAATCAAACTCAGCATGATGCTGATTGGCTGGTCGGAGGGTCAGCTGACATAACTGCATAAAGACAACCTGCGGTGATGACCTGGAGGTGAAGTTGGTGCCAAAACAAAGTCAAGGCAGCTTTCAAACACAGAAGTGATTCAATAACGTGCTTGGATCCTTCAGTATCACAGAGTCGTGGCTCATGTGTCCTCATGAGGCAGCAGAACAAGAAACAAGCAGTGGTGCAGTAGCCAGGATGAAGATCAGCATCAGAGAGTGAATCTAAGTTAGATTAATGTCAACATCTACTTTTTAATCACTTGAACGTTTCATGATTCTCAGTTGAGTGTTTTTACTTCAGCTTTGCTTAACGCCAGGTTTCTCAGAAAAGGGAAGTTACAGGCAGAACATAAAACCCCAACAACACTGATTCTGAGAAAACTAACCAAACCCGACCCCCACTGAGCAGGAATACTGGTTTTGGTTCTATGTGAAGAAAAGAAAATCAGGTCAGCCAAAGTGACTTGAACTGTCCTCATAATAAAATCAAAACACCCCAAAAATATATATATTCAGAGACAGAAAAATCCAGTTTGAATATTCATTCAGTGTTTGG